>CM046545.1:2238808-2343808 GCA_024713555.1 Spirodela polyrhiza | reverse complement strand
ATTCAAGTCTAGAATCATGAAGTCCTCAAAGAAAAATGAAGTCTTTATGTGATATTTATGAATTATATGTTTTTACTCTTATGATTGTAGAACCAACAAATTATGAGAAGGTACAAGGCAAAGATGAATGGGAGAGAGTGATGCAAGAAGAAATTACAATAATTGAGAAGAATGACACATGAGAGTTGGTGGATTTATCACAAAAGACAAAAGCAATTAGAGTCAAGTAGGTTTACAAAGTGAAATATAAACTGAATGACAACGTTTAAAAATTTCAGACAAAGTTAGTAGTGAAGAGATATACATAATAACAAGGTATTGATTATTTTGAAACATTTTCTCTAGTTGTAAGATTTAAAATAATCTGTATTGCTTTAGTCATAGCAGTTCAAATGAAATGGAAAGTTTTTCAATTTGACATTAAATTAATATTTTTAAATGTTTATTTGAATGGAGATATATATGTTGAGCAACCACTATGTTTTATTCTTGAAGGAAGAGAGAACAAAACATATAAATTGAAGGAGGCACTTTATAACCTTAAATAAGCACAAAGAGCATAATATAATATACTTGATTTATATTTTCACAAGTACTACTTTTATAGAAGTGAGAATGAGCTAATACTTTATATTAAGACTCAATATAAAGATATTTTAATAGCATATGTTTATGTTAATGATGTTATATATATTGGATCCTCTTTCTCATTAATTTTAGATTTCAAGAATGGTATGATGGCTGAATTCGATATGACAGATTTGAGATTATTTTATTATTTTCTTAGACTTAAAATTATTCAAAATAATCATGGTATATTCACAAGAGAAATATGTATGTGATTTGTTGAAAAAGTCTAATATGTTTCATTATAAGACTTATTTTACTCTCATGAATATAAATGACAAATTATGTCTTGATGATGGGACTACAAAAACAAGTGAACATTTTTATAGAAGTATCATTGATGGTTTGATGTATTTAATTTATACTTGTCTGGATATATTATTTTCAATTGGTATGGTTTCAAAGTTTATGTACTCACCATCTATTCATCATTTTGGAGTAGCAAAAAAAATACTTTAGTATGTGCGTGGCATAAGATATAATTTTATAAGTTTACTAGGGAAGTACTACCTACTTCCCTAATAAAAACATAAGACATAATTTATTCTTTTTTAGACTAGTGATAAGAAATTAGAAAACTTAAAATGACCAAAAGAGGGGGCAACAAGCTTACTATCCTATATGGCAAAATAGTCATGTTGTTGCTTAAGATTCCACATGGAAAATTTAAATCTAACTTAATTATGCCCCTCTTTAGTTAAAATTACTATTATAAACTTTATCTTAGCTAGGTTCATACTCCATGCAAAACCTGTGAAGTGCAGAATAATTGGTCTAAGTGATCCATTTGGATTGCAATTAGTTCAATTTCTAAAGAGTGTATCTTCCACCAAGCTGGAGGCTTCTGAAGTCTTTTATAGGTTTCAAAGACATTTCAAGATCATTTTTAGTTGATAATTGTGGATAATATTGGAATTTAACATCTAGTATTTCCTAGCCATCATCATAGACCAAGGCTAGTGAATCTAACCTATCTAAATACATTACAATTTGCAATGTGCTTGTGATCAGTTATTGTTAACATCCACCGAGTACAACGTCACCCAAGTTGGAAGCTTTCATGGTCCTCGTTTGGGTTTCAAATATAAGTTCATGATTCCATCAGTCTCCATTATCTGAGCAAAAATAAATGTGATATCAGCTGGTCATCATGATTTATCGTAATCAAGGAACTTTGATAACATGTATAGTCCAAGTCAATCGGTACACTTGTACTCCTACTACCAGACATGCAACTCAAATGACTTCTGTTCCACTTTTATGATAAGTTGCAAACTATACAAGCAAGTTTTATGGGTTAACCAACAAAAATCCAATGAAAATTCAATGAAATCATGCCTCCACAGTTGTTCCAGCTACATTCTTCCTGATGTTTCCGTTTTTACCGGTCAAAGAGAGATTATCTGTTGTCATTAAACACGGGATTCCGCAATTTATTCTTATTAGCGTGTCGACATAGCTCATGTTTTTCACCGATCCTTCGGCAGGACAAAGACCACCAGGGGGCTTCCAACGTTGTGGACCCCGTCAGACCAGGTCAATCTCCCGAAGAGATATTCAAACAGCGCCGCGCCTCTCTCCGCCTCAATCGTGACCTGAAACGTCTTCACCTCGCCGACGCTTTTGAACACGATGCTCTCCGGATTCACCTTCACGGAGATGCCAGGCGGCGGTACCACTCGGGCTATGTATGTACCTGGCGCGCCGACGTTCTTCACCTTCCTCGTGACGACCGTCCGGTTGAGAGCCGCGGGACGGTGATGGAGGGGTAGTTGAAGTCCAGGAGCTTGGGAGGGCTCTTCGGGCAAGAGAAGGGCGCCTCGGAGAAGATGGCGACCTGACTAGATGAGTACCCGAGCGCGCAGAGAAACAAGAGGTAGTCCTCCACCGTGAGGTCGTAGACAAGGCCTGGATCCATGGCGAGGTTGGGGCGGACGTGCCCAGCGCCGTAGCTGAAAGGGGTGGCCGCCAAGAACGACGAATCCAGTATGGGCTTCCCCAGATTATCTTCGGTCGTCGCTGCAGCCGAGTAGTGACAGAAAAAGACCCAGATCAGTGGTTGAAAGTCTGGGGAGCCTTTCATACAGCGCCGACTCGGAGCTCCACTCACCCGTGGTCATGATGGCGGACCTGATCGCCGCCGGGCTCCACTCGGGGTGCAGGGTTTTGAGGAGGGCGGCAATTCCCGAGATGTGGGGCACGACATTGACGTCCCCGATAGCGTGACGTACGATACCCTGCGCTTGTCGAAGTCCAGGCCCGTTGGACCCGAAGCTCCGCTGTAGGCAGCGATGACGCTGACCCCGGGCGCGGTGATATCCGGCTACCACCCATTCGAACGTCAAGAGAGAGCGATCAAATCCCGGTATGTATTCGTTATAGACATATGCATAGATAGATAGACAGATAGATAGAGAGAGGGAGAGGAAGGGAGGGAGGGAAGGAGGAAGAGAGAGAGAGAGAGACCGAGCGAAAGGAGTGAGATGGGTAATGGAGGAGAACCTTCAGGATCTCTGGGGTGACGATGTTGGGGCCTTGAGATGAGAAGGCAGCCATGAAAGGCGATGGCTTGATATTTGTCGCGGTTGTGGGCGCGGTGATGGTGGCCAGGGGCTCACTGCAGCCGAACAGGCTCTTCAGATAGCGTCGGCTGATGAGATCAGAAAGAAGTTCGGATTAGGGTTTCAAGCTGCTCACCTTGTGGAGTTTAGATAGTTGTAGAGAGTGATGCCCTTCTGATAAGTGATGTGGACGGCAGGGAGGAGGTGGGCGTCTGCGACGACTTCGTTACCCTGGACTACGGAGTTCGCGAGGATCATTCCGGCGCCACCGGCGAGGAGCACCGCCTGCCCTTTCTCCACCCTCGCGTTGATCCCCCTGAGGCACGCCACGATCTTCCCCTTCACCTTCTCCGGGTCCAGAGAGCCCAAGAAGCAGAGCTGCCTGCAAGGACCCCCACAAAGTCCTCCGTCACTCCCAATCGGGACAGCACCAAGATGAAGGTTAAGAGAGGGAGGGAGGTCCGCGGTCGTCGTTACGCGGCTGTGAGGTTCGAGCTGCTTGCCCGGGCGTCGGCGGAGCTGATCAGAGGATAGAGCTTCCCCGCCGGGAGCCTCGTCGCCGAGAGGCTCTCACCCTGCGAGAAGAAGGCAGCGGCATAGTGAGCACACCGAGGAAGACGACGGAAGGATGGAGAAGGAGCTTAAAAAAAAGAAAAAAATAAAAGGAGGAGCTTGACCTCGAGCACCGCCCTGTTACCGAGGACGGCGGCGGAGGGGAACTTCCTGTCCATGGTGCTGGCGGCGATGGTGAAGATCCACGGGGCGACGTTCGATATTGACCCCGGCGTGGGGCCGAAGTTCCCGCCGGAGCAAACCACAGTGATCCCATTCTTCACGGCCTGGAAGGTCCCAACGGCCAGTCCATCGACGTCGTAGTCTCTGGGGCTGCCCCCGAGGGAAATGGAGAGCACGTCAACGCCGTCGTGGATGGCCGCGTCGATGGCGGCGAGAATGTCGGCGTAGAAGCAACCGGTGCCGTTCACCGTTTCCCAGCACACCTTGTACGCCGCCACCCGGGCGCTGGGCGCGCCGCCCTTGGCCGTGCCGTTTCCCAAGCCGAAGACGTCGATCCCCGGAACGAAGTTGCCGCCGGCGGTGGAGAGGGTGTGGGTCCCATGTCCGTCAATGTCTCGGGGGCTGTTCAGCGTGGCGTTAATGGGCCCCACGGCTGCCACGTACCCCTTGTTGAAGTATCTGGCCCCTATCAGTTTCCTGGATCGTCGAAATCTCACGGTTGGTACCGTTTACAGTAACAAACGCATAGTACCCTTTTTTTTCCTATTTGTTGGCAGATAATTGAGCAAAATGAAGACCGTCAGCGTTGACCCCTTCCCCATCTTCACGGTCGTCATTGTAAATAAACTATTTATTTCACGAGGTGTTTGACTTTATGGCATCTGGGCTCTCCAACGTCCGGCGGTGGGCTCCTCCACGTCGCCGGCTTCCCGTCCAAGGATGAAGAGCGTGAAGGAGAAGGGAGAGTCAGATTCACCTGTTGCAGGAGAAGCTTTGGTCAACGCCGCGATCGCAGGCCCCCTTCCACCTTGCCGGAATTGGGCCCAAGCTGCTGTCGTCGAAGCTGGCGGACTCCGGCCACACCCCTGCCGCCGGCGGAGCTCCATGAGAACCAGGAGAGAGAGAGAGAGAGCGAGAGAAGAAGTACCGGTGTCCAGGTTTCCGATGATTGTGTCCTCCCCGAACCTGGCCTTCTTCCATATGGAGTCCTCCGGAACTACCCCGCCGCCGGTCTCCAGACCAAGGAAGTTCCACGAGCGCGTCGTGTGTAGCTGCAGTCTCTCGTTGGGGAACACCGCCATGACCGCCGGCGATTCTGCCGCGGCGGAAGAAGACGGTATGAGCTGGGCTGGAGAGGCGACGAGGAAGACGAAGGAAGGAGAAGGGAGGAGGGGAGAGAGAGAGAGAGAGAGAGAATGGTCTCACTCGAGATCTCGGCGACCTCCTCATCTTCGAGCATTGCCGCGAAGCCATTGATGAACCTCGAGTAAGAGTAGAAGATGGCCCCCTGCGCCGCCTCTTCGCTGAAAAATGCGAAGATAGGCGTCGGACCGATTCTCCGGAAAAGGAGGCTATGCGGCGTGGCCGGCGAATGTATCTGTCACCTGCCCAAGAAGGATCCAAGGAAGACGTGGTGGGCGGCCGCCACCTCCTCCGTCCGGGCCAGGGAGGTTTCTTCCCCGCTGTGAGAATGGCTCCCCATGTACACGACGTAGGACTGCAGATGAGAGTGCGAAAGAGAGAGAATCAGATTCCCAGCGAGAGAGTAAACAAAGCAGCAGCAGCAAGCAGCGGTGTCGACCTTCCTCACGGCCGCGGCGGGCCTCTGCGTCAGGGCGCAGAGAAGAAGCCAGAGGATAGAGAGAGGAATCCTCCGTGAGAAGCCCATCACTGGAGCTCGCCCTCCTCCCCCCTCCATCCCTCTCTCTCTCTCTCTCTCTCTCTCTCTCTCTCCTCTCTCTCTCCTCTCTCTCTCAGTTCTCCCCCTTTTACACGAACAGATCATCATCCAGTGGCAGTCCGTGAAGAGGAGGCGAAGGATGTTGACCTCCGCCGGCCCTCTCCGGGACTCCGGTGAATGAGGGCAACGCTGGGCCAGTCTCAGAGTCGGATAAACCGTCGCCGTCAGGCACGTCTTCGACTTAAATAATGGAATTCGGTCGCTGGACCCGCCATTGCTCAGCTCTCTCCGGCTACCAGCCACAGTTTTGTCCCCAAGTCTCATCGGCCAACGTGAAATTATTACATATTCCGCCGCCCACTGGCCGCCGTATCGAGCAGGAACAGAATAATGACGGCGGCAGAGAGAGAGAGAGAGAGAGAGAGAGAGGGTCGGCAATTGGTGGCCGCTTCTTCCAGATCAGGAAAGTGAAGCCTGGAAGAAGCTCTTTGAACAAGCTGGTCTGAGCGCCGGCGGCAAACCCCCTCTCGTTGACCGCCCTCAGGAAGCTCATAACTCGGTCATGGAGAACACGTGGATTGTCAGGTAGAAGGCGGCGCTGGGTCAACGGGACCGTTTCCGGCGAACTGACCGGAGGGGAACGCGGGTGGGAGAGCGGCCCGCTGGGCTCAGCTGACGAGCTCTGAAGGCCGTTCTAGTCTTTGGGCCTGATTCCGGGCTGGGCTTGATGGGTCGATCGGCCCCTTTTCGGGATTATTCGGCCGTTACTCGGGGTTTAAGAGGGTTTATAAGGGCGGCCGGTAAACCTAGAGCGCAGTAGAGAGAGAGAGAGAGAGAGAGAGAGAGAGAGAGAGAGAGAGAGAGAGACGAGGGGAAATGCTGAGATCTTCGGCTCCTCTGCGTCGATTCCTGAGTGGCCGGAGCTTCTCCTCGACGAGCTCGGAGAACGTCGTGGCGGCGGTGCTTTTCGAGAGGTTGCCGGTGATCGATTCCTCGTTGATGGGCCTGATCTCGTCAGCGGGATTTTGTCCTCAGAAAGATGATTTTTCGCAGCCTGCAATTGATTATAGATTGGTCGCGGGGTAGATAATCTCGCTGAATAAGAGCGAGGACATGAAAGGTCGAAATCCTTGTTGTTTTTTGTAGGTTCCGATGGAAACAGCAATACCGGCGGAAGCACCCCGAGGAAGTCTTGTCAAAATCTGACGCCAAGTAAGATTCGTGTTTCTATCCTGTGATCCGGCTTCTCGGATTTGTTTGCGCGAATATGATTATTATGTCGCTCGCTGGCGAGGGAATGGGCGGCAGTTTTTTTACCGCTCCAAGGGAACTTTCTGTGTGTTCACAATATGCGCATTCTAATCAATTTCTCGCTATCTTCAGAGGAAAAGGCGACTACAAAATTGATTACGAGCCAGCTCCTTGAGTGACAGAAGCTGATAGGACGAATGATAGGAGGTAGTCAAGATACATGTCTCTGATCCTTGCAAATGCCTTTCGAAATGATTATTTTTGACGTGACTACTGCTCATCTTAATTGAATCATTTTTTTTACTCTTCCCCTGGGTGTTTCGGTTGGTGTTTCTATCTTTTATAACGAAATCATACCTCCAACAGAAAATTCGTTGAAATCAAACGATTCAAACGAAAGAACCTCTTGTCTGGGGAAATAAAAAATTCCTGGATATCGTTAGATATGGCCTTTTGATTAAAGTGAAGCTTGGCCTGGCATGTACAAGAAATGGATGTAAAATGGGGATTTTTTATGAGCTGATTTACATCGGCTTACTACTGATTTCCTCTCTCTCTCTCTCTCTCTCCTTTCTCTTGCTCTCTCTCTCCCTCCTTTCTCTTGATCTCTCTCTCTCTCTCGCTCTCTCTCTCTCTCTCTCTCGCTCTCTCTCTCGCTCTCTCTCTCGCTCTCTCTCTCTCCCTCTCTCTCTCTCTCTCTCTCTCTCTCTCTCTCTCTCTCTCTCTCTCTCTCTCTCTCTCTCTCTCTCTCTCTCTCTCTCTCTCTCTCGCTCTCGCTCTCTCTCTCTGATCAATAGGGAGAGTTGTGGATAATTTTCCACTCTGTCATGAGTTCTCTTCAATTTCGTGGCGACAGACCAGCTTTTTCTTGTCTCTTTACACGCTGCTCTCTCTAAACCTCTCAGTTCGCTCTGTTTAGAGCCCTCTTTTTGCAGGCTTGGTAGTGAGTCTACCAAAGTTTGTTTTCTGGACTGCTCTCAAGGGTCAAGCTAGGGTTTCGGTCACATGGTTGACGTTCTTAGTCTAATATGGCATAACTCCCTACATTAATATCGTTTTTCAAATTTTCAAAAAAAATGAGAATCTTTTGGTTCTGAGTATAATTCCTTAAATCTAACAAAAACGGGTGAAGATGATTTTTTAAATTTCCTCTCGATTGGTTTTTTACCAATTGATTGTGCTTTTTATGACAATAAATTAGTTAATATAATTGTTTACTTCGGCCTTTGGAAATACAATTCATAAAAAATGGAATCTATTGACGCTGATTTGGATATTATAGCAAATCTTGTTGTCACCTTATTTTCTTAATTGAAATTTCATTCCCAACAAAAAGGGAGAAAATCTAAATTATATTTTGCATTTTACTCTCCATAAATATTGAAAAATAGAACAAGAAAACGTCTCAGAATAGTGTCCCTTAAAAATACTTTGGGAATTAACATTTTTAGGTATAAAAATATTTATCTAACATCCTCGATGGTTCTCCATTGCATGATGTCATTAGAATTCTTCAATACCCTAATTATTCCTTCTAACTTGGGCCGATGTTGAAATCATAAATTATGACCGATTGTGTGGCGGTGGTGGTGGCCTTCTCCAATTCCATCTGAGGTTATTATGGAAGTAAAACTCTTTTATTGCGAACTGATTTTAATTTTTAAAGGAAATGAATAAGTCAATAATATATAAAACAAAAATAGTAATGACGTCCTAATTTTCAATCATGGAAGATGCGAAGTCAAATGAATAAACCCATAACAAGTGATTCCAATGACCCTTGAGACTTATAGCTGGGCCAAGTTAAGAGTTAAGATACCTTGTTAGAATAATGTGCCTGAGACACAGTGCAATTATTGTTCAAGTGATAAAACAATTAAAATAATATGTCCAACATTTAGTCCATTGCATGACGCCATTAGAATGACTTTTGGTACCCTTATTATTTCATCCATATCCCCTAAATAGAATTGATAACTGCAAAGTGGGGCCGATGGTGAAATCATAGATTTTGATGATTCCATATAGGGATATTATGGCTTTTGTAAGTAAAACTCTCTTATTCACCACTTATTTGATATTTTATGAGGAAAGGAATCGGTCAATAATAATTTTCACTCATTTGTTGACACATAGTTGTGGAATAAACTAATGTGCTTAAAACAAATTGTGATTGTCAATCAACATTTTTAGAGATAAAAATTTTTAGGATAACTTATTCAGTTGTTAGTCCACTGCATGATGCCATTAGAATTACTTTCATATCCTAATTATTTGAATCGTATCCATTAGATAATATTTAAAATCAGGAAGTTGTCCCTTCAGTGAAATCATAGATTATGATGGTTCTTGGGGCAGTAGGCCTTCTCCAATTTCATCTGGGGATATTACAGTAGCAGAACTCTCTTATTCACCACTTATTTGATATTTTGTGAGGAAGGGAATCGGTAAATAATATACAGAAAATATCAATTTTACCTAATTTTGATTAAATTTTAGACACAGTTGAGGAATAAACTAATTAATGTGCTTAAAAGACATTGTGATTGTCAATCAATATATTTAGAGATAAAATTTTAGAATAACTTATTCAGGTGTTAGCCGATTGCATGATGCCATTAGAATTACCTTCACACTCTAATTATTTGATTCCTATCAACTAGATAGTATTTAAAGTGAGAATTGGACCCTTGGTGAAACCACAAAGTATGACGGTTCTTGTTACAGTTGGCCTTCTCCAATTTCATCTAGGGATATTATGGCAATAATACTCTCTTATTTACCACTTGATATTTTTGAGAGGAAATGAATTGGTCAACAATATATTAAAAATATTAGTTACATCCTTATTTTCATTAAATTGAAGACGTAGAGTTGAGGAATAAACTAATGCTCTTAAGACTCTGCAATCGTCAGTCAAAATTTTTAAGACATAAAAACGTTATAATAACTTATTCGGTGGCTGGTCGATTGCATGGCGTCATTGGAATTACTCTCATACCCTAAATATTCGATTTCTATTTACTTGGTAATATTTTAATTAAGAGCTTGGACCCACGGTGAAATCATAGATTATGATGACTCTTGTGGCGGTGGGCCTCCTCTAATTTCATCTGGGGATATTGATTTTGTCCTAATTTTCATTAAATTGAAGACACGGAGTTGACAAATAAAGCGGCGTGACTAATAGTTGTCCGGGGTAAAGGTCAAACTTATCTTAATCTGGGGGGAGCTTCCCGCTCTCGAGGGCAACGCGGTCGTTGACTTTGGGGGAATCGGATATGCGATGGTTTATCGCGTGGACATTTCAGCGAACAGTTCGGCGTCGTCACCTTGACGGGGGCCCCCTGACGTCGGCTTGTCGAGCGCGTGAAGCAAGGGCCCGTTGTCGGCGGCGGCGGGGCCCGTTGTCGGCGGCGGCGGGGCCCCCCCTCTCCGGCAAGAAGAAATCCTTATTCACGTCGAGCCGTCCACGCGAACGGGATCGGAAGCCGGGTCGCCGGAGGAGGGGAAAGCGACCGGCGACGGACTTCCCCTCCGGCCAGAAAGTCTCCCTTCGCGACGACTGGTCCATGAATACGAGTACGAGCAGGTGGTGCTTATGGAGACTGGGCGTTCTGACGTACGATCGGCGGCCACTGTCACCGTCCTCCGCCTTCTGCCGGAGCCGATCTTCATCTTCCCACGGCGACCGCGTCGCCGCTCTCCTCTTTTCCCCCGTGCCGCCGTCGGTGAAAGGGGCGAGCGCTCCTCGACCATTGAATCGGCTGGTCAGAACACGGCAGATTAGCCGGCTGGCGGCGCGAGGCAGCTTCTGGGTTCTGCTACTTACCCCCACCGCTTGCTCCTCCGGCGTTGACATGTGTTAGTCTCTTCGTCACTCCACCTCTCGTTTACTTTTGCTGCGTGATTATAATACTGGCCGCCATTAAGTCTTCTCCGTCAGTTCTCATAGCTTCCAGCAGCCTTCGTCACCGTCTCTCTAGCCCGTTCATTTCCCGGCGCCTTCTTCGGCCCCTTGGCTCGGAGAGCTTGCCGAGTCCATGCTTCTTCTTCATATAAGATCCAGCTGTGGACCTCTGGAGGTTGTGGCGGGGGAAGGGAGGCAGGAGGAGGGCCGACTTGTTCTCTCTCTCTCTGGGGTTGACGAAGAACGGGGAAAGCTCCGCCTTGGATGAACTCGCTCTGCAGCGTCAGCCATCCTCAGGTGAGCGTGGGAGCCGGCTCCCGCGAGCCGACAAGGGCTCCTACTATTATAATGTGATGGGTTCTTCATCCATTTCCTCGGAGGCGGGGAGAAAGGAGAAGCTGGGCTTCTCGCCAGCAGCTGCTCCGGAGGAGGAAACGAGAGCATTCATGGAGGAGCGATCCCTCCTAAAGAGGAGCGAAGAGCCGCTTCATGCCGCTGGTTTACGTGATCCGCTGATGGGTGCTGTGTCTGTGCTGCCTCTGGCAGGGATCTTGGCCATAAATCTGGGGAGAGCCGATGGGTTGCAAGTTCTCCAAGGGAGCATCGCGCCGCCACCATTATTCTGCGCACAGCAGGAGGCATTCCCTCGCCTCATCGTCTGGCAGGAGCTTCGATGCTGCTCATGGAGGGGAATATCCCATAGATTACCTGAGGATCTCTCAGCGGTTCCAGTCACCTGATCAGGTACCCACCCTGTTGCCCCTGTAATCTCTCCCCCTGTGCAGCTAGCTCGCTGAACCAGGGGGCCCGCCATCTCCTACCTCCTTATTGGCTAGAGAATACCAACTGGGTTATCAAGATTTTTTCCTTGTGATTTTGGAGGAATTCAATACTGCGGCTGAGTTGCTATCCGATCCTCTGTATCCCAGGTGAGCGACGCTCTCGCACAGGCCGGGCTTGAATCTTCAAACATGATTCTGGGAGTTGACTTCACTAAGAGCAATGAGTGGACAGGTTCTCCTGGAAACTCTCTCTCTCTCTCTCTCTCTCTCTCTCTCTCTCTCTCTCTTGGACTGCTTCACATGCTGATAGGACGAATTTGTGCTTGGATGGCTGTTTGGTTGCCAATTTGGGTAACTCAGCCAGCCCACATTATCATCATAAAAATCCCTCCTTTAGAATCTTGATACCTCACAGATATGGGGAGCTAATGGTGGGGAGTGGCATCCAAGATTTGGTGCCAAACCTCTCGCTTTCTAGTTTAAATTGCTGAGCGCAGAGTGCTCGACTGCTTAGTCCCTTTACTTGAGAAGTTGCTACTCCTCCTTTGATGGCTCTGGGGATCGCTTATTTACTAATTGCGGCATGTTTCTGGCAATCTGCAGGCAAATTTTCCTTTGGTCGCCGCTGCCTGCACGACCTGAACCATTCCCCAAACCCGTATGAGCAGGCGATATCCATCGTCGGGAGAACCCTTTCCTGCTTTGACGAGGACAAGCGCATCCCCTGTTTTGGTTTTGGCGACGGTTAGTTGGCTGACTGCTTCAGAGAAATCTCTCTCTCTCTCTCTCTCTCTCTCTCTCTCTCTCTAGATTCCCCTTGGACTCGTCAGAGCTTGCTCTCTTTGTGTATTCAGTGTCGACCCATGATCAGAGCGTCTTCAGCTTCACTTCAGACGGGAGGCCATGCAACGGGTTTGATGATGTGCTGCAATGCTACAGAGAAATCGCTTCCAGTGTTCAGTTAGCAGGTACCCCCGTCCTCCTTGCAGAGTATCTGCCCTGCGGTTTGCCGCTGAGCTTGATGGAGCTGCGCTCTCGGAACAGGCCCCACATCGTTTGCTCCGATCATCGAGGCCGCCATGGGCGTTGTGGATGACACCGGAGGCCAGTACCATATTCTTCTGGTGGTTGCCGATGGGCAGGTCAGATGCTCTGCTTCCGTGGTTCTTCTCTCCCATTGTTCAAGTTCTCAAGCATCGATAGCCCCATGTGGCTATTTTTAGAAGCAGACTCGGGTGCTCTGCTCTGTTCTAATGGCTCTCGCAGTGGACTTCATGAAGATCATCGTTTTGACAGTGATGGCTCAATGCAGGTGACCCAGAGCGTCAACGCTGAACATGGGCATCTCAGTCTACAGGAGAGAGCGACTATCAATGCCATTGTGAAGGCTAGGTGAGCAGCAGTGCCCTCTCTCTCTCTCTCTCTCTCTCTCTCTGACTCGTACTGAATAAACGGCCGTCTTTGCTGCAGTGATTACCCCTTGTCGATAGTGGTGGTGGGCGTTGGGGACGGGCCTTGGGACACGATGAGGGACTTCAGCGACCGCATACCCGCCAGGAAATTCGACAACTTTCAGGTCTGAATGACACTCTGGGGTGTTATAATCCATGCCGGGGGCATCCGTTGGCTCATCAAAGGAGCGTTCTTTGGTGGACAGTTCGTCAATTTCACGGAGATCATGGCCCGGGACCTGCCGCAGAGCAGGAAGGAGGCGGAGTTTGTGCTGGCGGCTCTCAGGAAGGTCCCATCGCAGTACCGGGCGACCGTAGATCTCCAGCTTCTAGGGTAATGAAGGCTTCAGAGGCCCGATTATCTGCACTTTCCTGAATTAGTAGTTACCAGGGAACATGGAGGTGATTCTGCCTGGACTTGCAGGAAGGGGGCTTCGAGGATAAAATGTCTGCCCCCGCCGATATGGTCCCACCATCCGGTGAGCCGCCAAAGGGAAGGAGGCGGGACCGTCACTGAGTACAAGGTCAAACAGTTTCTGGAAAGCCCACCTCAGATCAACGGGCAGGTGTGGACGGTCTCTCAGCTCTTTTGTTTTCATCTTCCGGGTCTAATGGTGGAGCTTGGTTTATTAGATACCCAAAGCAGATTCTGACCTGAATATGCATCAGAGTGCGTAGAATTGCCTGATCACAATCCCATCTATTTCCATTCCAGTTCTAATTTTAGGTACGGGATGCTGGTCCTCCCTCCTCATCTCCCATGTGCTAAAATTATAATTAAATTTCTCGATCTAAATGCTTAATCTGAAACCCTAGACCCTGAACCTCGAGGCCTAAATCCAACTCAGTCTGGGCTGTGTAGCATGTTTCTTCCAGATGGAATCAATTTCAACCCATTGGTCGTGAAATTGGGGAATCGTTGGCCTCTTCTAGTCGTTTAGGGCGTGTTTGCATGGAATCCAATTACTGACATCTGGGAATCTCCTTGTGATATGACAGAGGTGCCCTATTTGCCTCTGCAAGCCCAAGGATCTCGCCTTTCGATGCGGCCACCAGGTCAGACCCTCTCTTCCGACTTCTTCCTTGCTGGGTTTCTCTGTAGCCGGAGGTGGGTTGCTGACTCTTTGATTTGCGTTGCAGACTTGTTACGAGTGCGGGAGAGCCTTGAAGTTTTGCCCGATTTGTAGGAGTTCCATAGACATAAGGATTAGGCTTTACTGATGCCCTTGGAGGGGGTAAACACTGCCGTTTTAGGGTTAATGTTGTTGACTTGGAGGTTTCTTGGGCCATTAATGTAGGGTCATATTGTCGATTGTTAGCCGATGATCGCTGTGGACGACTCTGCGGAAAGTTCCTCTCTTGTATATGCATGTTGATGATTTCTTGAGCTCCTCTCTCCCTCTCTCCCTCCCTCTCTCTCTCTCTCTCTCTCTCTCTCTCTCTCTCTCTCTCTAGAAAAGGAAACAGGAGTGGTCCTCCAACTACAGTTGATCCCACATCACTAAACAAAGAAAGGGATGCTCCTGTCCTTGTGGCTGTTCCTGGTCCTGGGTCTGAATGATCCAGGGATCTGCAGCTACTTCGCATCCTCTGATTATTTATTGCCCATGAATTATTTCATCTCCGAGAAGACGACGGGGGGATAGAGCTTCTGCGGTAATTCTCATGGATAGAGCCTACCGGGCCCCTCCCTTGACGACGTGGTGAAGGCGATCTTACATCTCTCGCATGGTCCTCGGGGGGTGACGGCGTGTCTGCGACGACATGGGTTCTTCCCGCCGCCGCAGAAAGTGAGAAGCTCGGCGGAGGCGCTACCAGGTCAGGGGCCGCCTGTTGACCCGCACAGCGAGCTTGATCTGTCGGAGGAGCTACCTCTCTGCCAAAAGAAAAATCGGAAGGCGGCCGCGTTGACTCTGGGCTCCTTTACGGCTGTCAGCCGATAGAGTACCCTGTTGGTCCACGGCCGCAAGGTCCTATCTGAAGTAAACGGAGGCAAGTATTTATTTTCAATAAAAAGGCAAATTATAGGGAAATATGGCCGAATAAAAAAGGGTTAAATCAAGATGCCGGTAATATATCGTGGGCTCACATATTAGAGGATGTGCGTCAGCTGCTGTGGCCCATTGACTACGAAGCTCGGGGCACTTCGCCTATGCCGGGCCGGGCCGCGCTGTGATCTCAACCCATCTCTCTCTTTTGTCTTCTCTTCCCTCTTATTCCTCTCTTTAAAAGGGAGGTGCATGGGAACTACGGCGAGTTGTGAGAGGTGGGGTGATGAAGTAGAGAAGCTGGACTTGGTGAGAGAGAAAGATGGTAGCGTTTCTACATCTTCCATTTTGGTCTTCTCTCTCTAGCTGCAAAGGAGGACATTCAACACTGAGTCCAAGAAAGAGATCCAGACACCTTTTATTTCCGTTTCATTCCTTCTGATAACCGTCGGGTTCTATTCCACCTGCTACGGGAGTTGTTTGTGGCTCACCTTCACAAGCAAGACGGAAGTGCAGGACTGACAAACGGCCCATTTCGGCAAGGCAGTTCTCACGGAAATGAGTCGTCATATGACCGTATTCGGCGTTGACATTTTCCTCAATCTTGGGCGGTCCGAGAGGGCCTCTTGAACCACTACAAATAGTGGCGTCTGTTGTTTGTAAAATCCTAAGAGCGAAAAAGGAGGAGAATAAGGAGCGATCGTGGCGGTGATGGTGGTTGTCATGGTGGACGAATATGCTGCCGCCTATCCTGCTGACATGAGGAGCTAAGAGCTGCTGCATATCCTTTATGTTAGAGGAGAGCTGCCATATATTTCTTGAGAAAGAGGTGAGAGCCTCATGTAAACTTCTTGATGTCTAGTAAAGATCCCATCCTCGTTGTTGCCTATAGACAGTAGTCCATGTTTTGGTGTGAGTTGATCCTCATTCCTTCTCCTTATTTCTTGTCATGCAGATCAATATGGTGTTAATTTGCTGGGTGGGTGGTTATTTGTCTTAACAATCTACTTTTAGAGTTCGATTGGGATTTGATCTGTGTTCATTGGTGACGAGAACAAAGTAAATATTGACAATGAAGAATGATTTGAAGTGTTTGATGGAAAGATTAAATATTTTAACATTTGAACACTAAAAATGTAGTTACTATTAGTCCAACAAAGACTGAGCAATGCAACTTAAGGCAATGAGCCTTTGCCGACTAAGTAGAATTACGAAGAGAAGTACCTCACAAAACATTTACACACAAAGAAACAATTCTTCACTTTTTGAATTAGAATGGTGTACTCATTACTAATTATCTAAATGAGTTCTCTAAATTTTTCATAGATCTTAAAAATATTGGTGTTAAAGTAGATGATGATGCTCAAATCCTAGTTCACCTCTATTCATTAACTCTTTTGTATGAGCATTTCATCGTTATTTTAGTTATGCAAGAGAGATGATATCTCTATGGAAGATGTAAGAGTTTTCCTAAACTCTAAAGAGTTAAAATGGTGGGTAGTAGAAACTAATTTTGAAACAAGTAGAAACTCTCTAAAGAAATTCTTTTCTACCTAGAAAGGATGAAATTGTACTACTCGTTGGATTTTATATTTGACTTAGTTCAAGAACAAAGGAATTGGATTGATTAGATTCTAATTTTGAATTTTTGTCAATTACTCTTGATTATTTGATCTTATTCTTTTGATTATGTATCCTAGTAGATCCTCTAAATTTATACCATTTTGGTACTATAATTTTTAGAGTGGCTTCGAATTTTACTTACATCTATGTTATAGGAATACCCTATCCTTAGATTCTACTAAACTAACTATTTAGCACAATAACTACTGATTATTTGGTTTAACTCGCATAAAATTTTACTACGAAAATTTCCTCTAGATTTATGAATTGATCAAGCCCACTCTTGAGTATAGTGATCAACTCTCTTGAGTGATCAAATCAAGATTTAATTATAAATTTTTTCCAAAAAATAAGATTGAATATAATAATGTGATCTTTCAAATTGTTAGCATTGACTTGAGATACATTTGAAAATTCAATGAAAACATTGCTGAATTATGCTTAAGTTTTTGCTCTTATTTACAGAATAAGCTATAGAAATGTTTAAAATGTTATCACTTTAGTCTAGTTGTTGACAATTACTTTTCTTATCAATTCTTTTTGCTCAACACATTTTGTTTGTGTTTGACCAAGCTTTAAAGAATGCTCTAACTCTCACATATTTCCCTAGAGAAATGTTATAAAATTTCTCCAAATGGTGGAGAGGTCAGGAATGACGAACATCAAGAAATTAGCGCTTAGAGACTGATGGATTTATAGAAAATTTTATTTCAAAACCTCTCACATTTTCTGACATTTCTCAATGTTAAAATTTTAAAATTAATTAGGGATTTAAACTATCAAAAACTAATATAGCACATCTTTTAAGGTTCAGATATCATTTTAGAAAAAATAATATGCATACCCATTAATCACTAACACATATATTTGAATTTTATTAGTTCAAGTGAGCATGGTAAGAAAGTTTTATCATTAAAATAGAATCAAGAATATATCTCAAAATAAAGCTATTATTTTGAATTCAAAATTAATACAAATTGCCTTCGATAAATCATGAATATGAGGTGGACATTAAGTTATGATTTCATTAGGAACCATCATTACTTCAATGACTTATGAATATCAAAATAAATTTTCAGATAATCTTAATCAGTATTATGTAAACCATGAATGGGCATTCAAATATTTTTTTTAGTCGATTATTTTTTCATCAAAAATAATTGGAATGAATGATTTTATGTCATGAGCATCCAATATTAGATAAGCTCTCATTCCCATATTTTACTTCAAAAATCCTCATGAATTCTAATGTGATAATCATTAGTTTGAAAAATTCATAAAATTAGTATTTCTCATGCTGATAAACAAAATGATAATTTTGAGTAGTAAATTCGTCCAAATTCTGATATTCAAAAGCATGAAACTAAAATATACTCCTTGAAACGTCATTCAAATATTGTGAAAATAATATGCATAATTATCATGAAATTATTGGGCCTGTTAAAATATTTTGAATTTAATTGATTGAGTCATTGTCAAGAATAATATGAAGTCATGATCGAACATCATGGACATCTATTATACTGAAAATGTTTAATACCCATATTTTATTTCAAAAAGTTTCATTAATTCCAATGTGGTGATTCTTACTTTATATTAGTGGTAAGTTTTTTAAATATCATTTTCTACTGTGGAAAATAAATTAATATTTTATAATAGTATATTCATCCAAATTATATAATTCAAAAGCATAAAACTCAAATACATTTCTTGAGTTGCCATTTAGGCATTGAATATCATTACTTTGAATTCTTCTTGAATTTGCACTTAATTAATTTCATTATGGTCTTAAAGAATATTAATGCTTGATTTATGTGTATTGAATAAACAACATAATTTGGTCTACTTATCTTTTTTATATGTTTTCTTCTTCATAAAAGTATTATTTAATTAATACTACAATATTATGATTGTAAGGTACACAAAAAGAATCTTCAGAAATTCAACTAGGGGTTTGAAAGTGATTTGTTGTTACCTAAGTCATGTTTCAAATTTGAGCATTGTATTTGTAAAAAAGTAAATAGTGATGATAGTTGGCTATTTGACTTTATTGATTCAAGTTAACAGCATGAGCTAGATGACGCAAGAAATATGAAGCTTTCAGAATTTTGAGATAAAGCTAATCTGAAGAAAAGATCTCCAAGGAAAGCTTGTCAAGTTTGTTTTTTAACAAGCATGAGATCTTAAGGGATTAAAATATTGGAGATAAACCCAGTATTGAGAAATGTTTACTGTCTCAAGACTTGTTCGAACAAATGGTTAAAACATTGAGCCAAATTGTGTCGGAATCACTAGGCTCTATGTGGCATGAGGATTGTTGAAACGGCATCATACTAATTTAGCATTTCTTCATTTTTGTACCTAATATACGACTAGCGTTCTCTTCCCCTACCTAATCATTATTTACTCTTAATCCTTATTCATAAAGGATCGTATGCCGAATTTTTGAGAAAATTTGATGCTTAAGGAGTGAAAACGCCACACCGTGGTTATGCAATTTTGGATACTAAGGTAAAGGATAATTTACCTCGAAATGCATAATAATTCCCGTGAAATATGCTTCCTGATTCTGAACATTCAATTCTTCTTTTCGGACTTCTAGAATACCTGATTTCTGGGGAAACTCGAAAGTAAATGACAATGAATTTTTTAGAAAAATTCTATCTCCGAGTGCATAGTGTTCCTAATTTGAGACAGAAACATCGAAATTATGCTTACGTTCGAAGATTCCCGCGTATTGTTTCCATCCTACGGTTGCCGTAGTAGCGTCTGCCTATGGTGATCAAAGCATTTATAGCGAGGAATATGTGACTGCATCATTCTTCTTCTGCAGCCCGTGATGATCATGCCCTCTCCTGAATATTACCTCGGGTTCGGGTAATGTGATCTGCGATTTGGTTCCTTGAGGAAATGGTAGTTGCCCAAAAGAGGTCGCATCAGATCAGCTGTCTCAGCTGCGTCAACGCGCTTATCCGTGGACTTCGTTCATGCCGTTTTGTATCGATTACGACGTGATGTAATACAATTTAAGTTTCTCTATAGTAAACTGTAAAATAAGAGAAGGGAACGCCATTGGTTGGCTAACAACTCATAAGAAGTCTCTTCTCAAATGTTGCGTCGCTGTCTAAGGATTTCAAGTAGAGATATCAAAATTGCAGTGACGACCATGGCGTTTAGCCCATATAATTCATTATCTCTTAGAATTAAGCAGCAGGGTCCATTCTTCTCATAGTACCTGTCAATTGATGTGCACTTCGAAAAATTCAATTAGGCTTTCGTCTACATTAGAGAGGAGCACCATGCTTCCTCCTATCGAGGGGCTGAACAGAGCTAGGGAAGCGTCAGGGAACAGGATCTCCGGAAATGCGTTCTTCTCGCCTTGTTTATTTCTCACTTCTGTGGTTTTTCCTATGTTCCCAGTGGCCGGCGCCTGCATCCGCTGTCAGAAAGGCAGGCATCATCTGTCTAGTATTTTTCTTGTCATCCTTCGGGTGCGAGTCAGCCGTCTTCTTTCCTCATCGCACAGTATATTCCTATTTCTATGATCCAGTCGTATGTTGTGTACATGGGTAGTCATCCTCGAACTCGAGGAGAAGGTTTCTCGGTCCAGACGGATGAGGTCACAGCCTCCCATCACGAGTTTCTCGGATCCTTCCTGGGCAGGTGATTAAAGTCTAGTTCCAAAACCATGGATATCTGATCTCCGCTTTACTGGTTCTCTCGGGAAGATCTTAAGCAGTCCCCTTGTATGAATTATGTTGCCGCAAGGAGAAGGCACAAGAGGCCACCTTCTACTCCTACGCGAGGTACATCAATGGGTTCGCAGCAATCCTGGAGGAGGAGGAGGCGACGGAGATATCAAGTACGGTGCCGTTCTCTCACCCATTCCCACGACTCCATCTTCTATCTTCCCTCCTAATCTTTATTTCTGAGTTACCTCCTGTTTTGCATTCTTTGACGACATATAAATGTAGACTCACCGGGGGTCGTGACGGTGTTTCCTAACGAGGGACGGGAACTACACACGACGCGTTCATGGGAATTCATAGGACTGGAGGTCGAAGGCACAGTGCCGGCGGACTCCATTTGGACGAAGGCGAGGTTCGGGGAGGACACCATCATCGGGAATCTTGACACTGGTATCGCTGCCCCCATCCGCTTCTTTCTTGGTTCTTTTTTCTCTCTTCTATTCATTAGTTTAGAGGAAACAAGCCACTCTTTTGATAAATGCCAACCATTCATCCTTTGGATATTTTCCATAATCGACTTCAACAAAGGGGTGTGGCCTGAATCCGCAAGCTTCAACGACAACAACTTGGGCCCCCTCCCGTCGAGATGGAAGGGAATCTGCGAGAACGGCCCCAACGATCCTTTTCGGTGCAACAGGTACGATGCCAGAACCCAGCTTTCCAATTCGACTTGAAAACGCTGCAATGATCAACATAGTTAATATCCTTGAGCCACCATCTATAGTTATCATCCTTATGCGCACTAACATAGTTAAGCTGTCAGTCGGTTGGTCGTAGTTCCGCGTACTTCCCTTCCTCATGTTCTTCTATCCTCTCTCATCAATGGATCAAGTAGTTATTGGCTACCATGTGGAATATTCAATTATCCATTATAAAAATGCCGGATGAATTCTTATAGAATTTAAGGAAGGAATATTTGCCCAAATAATCGTGAGGCTTTCTTTGGCGGCCGGCACCCTCGGCATGGATGAATGGTGGAACCCCGTTGATGCAGGAAATTAATAGGGGCCAGATCTTTTAACAAGGGCTACGTGGCCGCCGTAGGCTCCAGGAACGCCAGCTTCAAGACGACTCGGGATGTCGACGGACACGGCGCTCACACCCTCTCCACAGCCGGCGGCACATTCGCGCCTCGAGCCAGCCTCTTCGACTTTGGAAACGGCACTGCCAAGGGCGGGTCTCCCCATGCCCGCTTGGCGGCGTATAAGGTTTGCTGGCCGACGGAGAACGGGACCCTGTGCTTCGACTCCGACATCATCGCTGCCTTCGACGCAGCCATCTATGACGGTGTGGACGTGCTGTTTGTGTCCGTCGGCGGGCCTCCTTGGGACTACTTTACAGACGGGATAGCCATCGGATCGTTTCACGCTGTAAAGAATGGGATCCTCGTGGTATGTTCTAGAGGGAATGTGGCCGCCAGTACAATTTGTTTGTATTTAATGCAAAAGAGTCTTATTTTGTCTTTATTAGGCTCTTTGTTTTTGTTGTTTAGTGGGTCATAGTGGTTGTGTATTTAGTGGGCCATAATGGTCGGTCCATTAAATATTAGTATAAATACTCTCTCTCTCCTTATTTTATATATTGAAATCATTTCGTCCTTTTCTAAGGTTCGTGAGTGTGTGAATAATTTATTCTCTCCCACTGTCTCATGTCCATTTCTCTCTCAAAATCAGTGTGTCTTTTGCAGGTTTATTTCTTTATTTTCCTACAAGTCGTATCAGAATGCCAAGTTCGTATATTGGGCATTGTTTTTTTCTGTGGAGAGACCAGCAACAATAGAAGAGGAGAAATCCGAGGTTTGTGAAAAATATTTGGGGTTTTTGAAGATTTCTTGCCGTAACAAATATTTTGAATATCAGAATCATCATTTATGTGGAGAGGAATTGTTATAACAGTAAAATGATGAATGATAATCCTCTAAACTTGTCACAGCCTTTTGTTCCATTTTTTAATGGAGAAAAATAAGATTTTTGGAGTATCAAAATGAAGACATTTTTTATTTTTCAAGACTTATAGGAATTAGTTGAGAGTGGAAATAAGAAAGGAGAGACTTCAAGACAAAAAAATAAGGAATTTCGAAAAAAGGATACTAAGGTATTATTAGTTCTACAACAATCAATTTCAGAAGCTATTTTTTCACAAATTACTAATGCATCAAGTTCATTTGAAGGATGGAAAATTTTGAAAGATGAATTTCATGGTGAAAGTATTATTATAAATGTGAAGCTTCAAACTCTTCATCGAGAATTTTAAAATATTTTTATAAAATCAAATGAATTAGTGCATGATTTCATTTTTAGAGTTGCTGTTATTATAAATCAAATGAGAACATTTGGTGAAGATATTTTAGTGAAAAGGATTGTTGAAAAAATTTTAAGAAGTTTGCCTTCTAAATATGATCATATTATTGTTGCCATTGAACAATCTAAGGATTTATTTATTTATATCCAAAATGAGTTGGAGGAATCATTGTTAACACATGAAGAACAAATTAGTAGACAAAAGGAAAAATCTATTGAGTAAGCATTCCAAGCAAAGGTTGAAATTTTAAAGAATGAGAAAAATAGTGAAGGTACATCTACATAATGAGAACGTGGTAGAAGACATTATCAAAACAAAGGCCGTGGAAGAGGATATGATATATCATATCATGGGTAGCAAAGAAATGATAGAAGAAATCAGCAAAATCAGAAACCAAATTACAAAGTTATGCAATGTCATTTTTGCAAGAAATATGGTCACATTGAAGCATATTGTTATGAAAAGGTAAAATAACAAGAAAATATGAGAGAATGAAATTCTAAACCAATGTGTAATTTTTGTAAGAAGTATATTCATATTGAAGCAAATTGTTGGGACAAGAAAAAGGAGCAAGTAAATATTGTTGAAGAAAATAAGTTATTTATCACTAATGTTTCTTCAAGTTCAAGTATATCAAATATATGGTTTATTAATAGTGGTTGCAGCAATCATATGATAGGGGAAAAAGATTTATTTCAGAATATAGACACATCTATGATTTGTGATGCTACTATTGGTGATGGAAATAATGTGAAAATTGAAGGCATTAGTACTATTACTATTCACACTAAATCAGGAGCAAATACATTAATTCATGATGTTTATTTTGTTCCAAAATTGACACATAACTTGCTTAGTGTGAGTCAATTATTGGAATGTGGCTCTGTTGTTTATTTTGAAGATGATAAATGTGTTATCAAGTATAAGAAGAGTGGTATGACTCCAATGGTGATTCCCAAGGTTGGAAAGAGGATGTTTCCTTTAGATATTTAAAGGCTTATTGACTTTGGTATGATTATAAAAGAAAATAATTTATCTCTACTTTGGCATATGCGTTATGGTCATTTAAACTTTAATTCATTGAAATGATTACATTACAAGTATATGGTTGCTAGTTTACCTTCTATTTTAGCAAATGACAAAGTATGTGAAGGATGTGTTTATGGCAAACAACATCGATTATCATTTCTTATTGACAAATTATGGAGAGCAAGGTTTCCTCTTGAATTATTATATGCTGATTTTTGTGGTTCAATGAGGACATTATCCTTAAATGGTAGTCGATATTTTTTATTGATTATTGATGACTTCACACGTATGAGTTGGATTTATTTTATTTCTCATAAATTTAAAGCATTTGAGAAGTTTATTTATTTAAAAGTTTTTGCTGAAAAATCAAGTGGACATGTTATTAAAACTCTTCAAATAGATCAAGGGGGAGAATTTATTTCTCATGAGTTTGAGTTATTTTGTAAGAAGTATGAAACTAAAAGACAGCTCACTATTAGAAAGACTCTAGAGCAAAATGGTATTACTGAAATAAAGAATAGAACTATTGTGGAAATGGCTAGAAGTATGCTTAGTGAGAAGCATTTTCCTAATGATTTTTGAGTTGAAGCCATTACAACTTTTATTTATCTTTTGAATATTTCTCCTACAAAAGTAGTGATGAATATGACTCCTTATGAAGCTTGGTATCATTGAAAGCCTAATGTTGCTCATTTAAAAGTATTTGGTTGTATATGTTTTGCTTTAATTGATGTTTATGATGGTGGTAAGATGGACAAAAAGAGTGAAAAATATATTTTTCTTAGATACAGTGATTCATCATGATATTATATTTGATGAATATGTTTGCTGGAATTAGAATACAGACTCAATTTGTCAAAATTCTTTTGGTGAAAATGGGTAGGAAATTATGCAAAATGATAAAGATTTAATAGGTGAAGCTTCTACTTCATGTGTCACACCTTCAAGATATTATCTAAGAAATGCAATTAGTGTTAATGATCAAAATGATTCAAGTCTAGAATTATCAAGCCCTCCAAGAAAGATGAAGTCTTTATGTGATATTTATGAATTATGTGTTTTTACTTTTATGATTGTAGAACCAGCAAGTTATGAGAAGGCACAAGGCAAAGATGAATAAGAGAAGACAATGGAAGAAGAAATTATAGCAATTGAGAAGAATGACACATGAGAGTTGGTAGATTTACTACAAAAGACAAAAGCAATTGGAGTCAAGTGGGTTTACAGAGTGAGGTACAAATTGGATGACAATGTTCAAAAATTCAAGGCAAAGTTAGTAGTGAAGGGATATGCACAATAATAAGGTATTGATTATTTTGAAATATTTTCTCTAGTTGCAAGATTTGAAACAATCCATATTGTTTTAGCCATGACAACTCAAATGAAATGGAAAATTTTTCAATTTGATGTTAAATCAGCATTTTTGAATGGTTATTTGAATGAAGATGTATATGTTGACCAACCACTAGGTTTTATTCTTGAAGGAAGAGATAACAAAGTGTATAAATTGAAGAAGACACTTTATGGCCTTAAACAAGTACCAAGAGCATGGTATAGTAGACTTGATTCATATTCTCACAAGTATCATTTTCATAGAAGTGAAAATGAGCCAACACATTATATCAAGACCCAAGATGACAATATTTTAATAGTATGTGTTTATGTTAATGATATTATATATATTGGATCTTCTTTGTCACTAATTTTAGATTTCAAGAATGGTATGATGGCTGAATTTGATATGATAGATTTAGGAGTGATTCATATTTTCTTGGACTTCAAATTATTCAAAATGATCATACTATATTTATTTCACAAGAGAAATATGCATGTAATTTGCTGAAAAAGTTTAATATGTTTCATTGTAAGACGTGCTCAACTCCTATGAATATAAATGACAAATTATGTCTTGATAATAGAACTGCAAAAACAAATGAACATTTTTATAGAAGTATTGTTGGTGGTTTGATGTATTTGACTTATACTCGACTGGATATATTATTCTTAGTTAGTATGATTTTAAAGTTTATGCACTCACCATCTATTCATCATCTTGGAGCAACAAAAAGAATATTTCGATATGTGCGTGGCACTATTAATTATGGAATTCTATATCAACATATTGTTGAATTTAACTTTATTGGTTATTCAAATAGTAATTGGGCAAATTCTATTGATGACAGAAAAAGTACAAATGGTTTTGTTTTCAACTTTGGTTTAGGTGTAATTTCATGGATTTCTAAGAAGTAAGAATCTACAACACTATCATCTTCTGAAGCCGAATATATTGCTGTATCATTAACTACACAACAAATAATATAGATGAGAAGGATTCTACAAGATATCAATATTCCACAATCAATACCTATAGTGATCTATTGTGACAATGTGTCAACTATTTCTGCAACAAAGAATCCAATATTTCATGGAAGAACGAAGCATATTGAGATAAGGCACTGTTTTATTCGAGATTTAGTTGTTAAAGATTTTATAGAAATAAAATTTTGTTCAACATTGGATCAAGTGGTAGATGGCTTTACAAAGGTGTTGGGACATTCTAAGTTTGTGAAATTTAGAAAAGCCCTTAGTCTTAAACATTTTTGCATTAAGGGGGTGTTAGTATTTAATGCAAAAAGAGTCTTATTTTGTCTTTATTAGGCTCTTTGTTTTTGTTATTTAGTGGGTCATAGTAGTCATGTCTTTAGTGGGCCATAATGGTCAGTCCATTAAATATTAGTATAAATGCTCTCTCTCTCCTTATTTTACATATTGAAATCGTTTTGTCCTTTTCTAGGGTTCGTGAGCACGCGAACTGTTTCTTCTCTCCCTCTCTCTCTCGTCCATTTCTCTCCCAAAATCAGTGTGTTTCTTGCAGGTTTATTTCTTTATTTTCCTACACAATTGATTGAGAGTTCCTGCTTATGCAGTACTCGGAGATGGGAAGCAACTTAAGGTTGACGGTCACTTTTGTCACTAAAACCAGACTGTCGGAAGGGTAATGATGTTCTACTTCAGTTCTGATTGACTGCTGCAGGATCAAAGCTTCTCCAACACCATCCTCCTGCTGGGCACCTTCTACCCTTTGATCACCTCCTTGGACACTTGAGCTCTCAATTCGATGCTCGACAAGGCGTAAGGAGAATCACCACGTTGCTTCCTCCATTAATTGTGTTATCCTACCATGATGACTGTCACTAATTAAGGGGGAGGGATTTGGAAATCGCAGTGCTCTCTGCTTCATAGGATCGTTGAATCCACAAAAGGTGAGAGGAAAGATTGTGGTATGTTATACGGGGAACGTCACTAGAGAAGTGAATAGTTAGGTGGTGCTCCTAGCCAGTGGTGTGGGCATGCTTCTGCTGAATATCCCTATTCAGGGAAACAACATCATAGCCAAGGCCTTTGCCCTCCCTGCCATAGTTCTTTCCTATCAAGACGGGGACGCTCTTGCGGCTTAGATGAACTTCGCCAAGTAAGTTAATTTCATGACTTCTCATGTAAATTAGTTTATGTAAATTTATTTAAGGAAAAAGATATATTTAAGTATCTAAAGTCAAGGATGAGTGGCGTTAGTGTTCTATCTTGTTGGATAGAAATTAAGCAACAGCTTTTACGGCATTATTAAATCAATTGGCTCAGAATTAGGTATATTTTTGGGAAACCTAAGTTTTCACCATTTAAATGTGTAATAACACTATGTGACGATGGACTAGTTTTTTCTATATTTGATATCTCTTTGTTTCGTTCTCTTCTTAATATGAAATGGTTTTTATGATTATTCAATTAAATTTATTGTTTAGTTCTAGAATGTGAGGTAAAAAGACACGCAATTAAATCTTGTCAAAAATCCCTCAATTATGTAATTTCTTAACGATGCTAAATACTTTGGCTTTTATTTTAGATTAATGATAAAACAAATAAAGATGTCATCTTTTATGCAAAGGTTGGGACCATATCCTTGCATGTACTATTCCTTACAAGACATGCTCAGTTGCAGGTCCCTAGTTGCGAACATCAGGTTGCCAACAACAACTTTGGGCTCAAAACCGGCACCTTTCATAGCATATTTCTCATCTCTAGGACCCAACCTTATCAACCCTAAGATACTCAAGGTCATCTTCCTACCATTTTTCTTATTCCTTCTCTTCCCCATCCTCTATCGCACTTCCCTCTAGTCATCTCTGTCTGTAACACCTTCTCTTTCCTCCGTCTCCTATGTTTCTATCTGTCAGTTTCACTCTTCTTCCCTACCTCCCACCTCCCTTCTTTCCTCCCTCCCTCCCTCTCTCTCTCTCTCTCTCTCTCTCTCTCTCTCTCTCTCTCTCTCTCGCTCTTGCTCTCTCTCTCGTCTATCTGTTCCTACCCTCTTTACCCTTCCTCTATCTCAATAACTCGCTCCATCCTTCTCTCTATTTCCTACCTTTTTCAATACGTAAATGATGCACGTATTCTCCAACTCATCAAAGTCTCCGTTAAATTGCCTATAGCTGCATATCTGATGCAAGATGAATATGATTGACACAAATGTGATATGGTATAAATTAGATGAATAACTAGCAAGCCACAAAACTTACACACATTCAGATTCGAACCTTTAAAGTTGGCTGCGTGATAGTAAGAAGACTATTCTGTTCCTCAGTCGAAGGCTAGAGGATCGTTTCAAATCATCGTGATAAATCAAAGCTCTACATTTCAAAATCTTAGTTGGCCTCCAAACAAGGAAAACACAGCTCACACAGCTGATCACGAGCCCACATGACTAGTTAGGAGCTCACATGGCTAAACCCGATGGCGGTGGAAACACAAATGAGAAAAAATAGGATGAAATCAATGCACACATTCATTGAAATGGTTAAGAGTAGACCTTGGGCGTTTGAACACCGAAGAGTTGACGTTGAGGATACTTTGGAGAAGAGCGAGCTCGTCACGGATCCAACTGCACGGTCAGTTGGCGGGGGGTCAAGGGGGAAGCCGCCCCCTTGCGGGGCTTGGGGCAGCGCCCCGAAACCAAATCTGGTAGACGACAGGAGCAAGGTGTGCAATGCACGCACGGTAGTCGACAAGGGTCAGAGGCTGTTGCAGAGGATGACGGGTCTTGGCATGTTTGCTACGTGCGGGATACTCTGGGTGCGACAGGGCGGCAACAGTCATGCGAAGGCCCATGGAGAGGAGTTCGCCGCATGGGGATGGCGACCTGGTGGGAACCGTTCCTCGACGGCAGATGTTTGGTGCTGATGTAGAGGACGTCCGCGGCTGTGGGGTGAGGAATCACGTGGATGCTGCGGAGAGGAGCTCGTCGCATGTAGATGGCGATCTGGTGGAACCGTCCCTCGACGGCGGACGCTTGACCTTGTTGTGGAGGACGTCCGCGGCTGTGGGGCAAGGAGTCGTGTGGACACCACGGAGAGGAGCTCATCGCATGCGGACGGCGATCCGGCAGAACCGTTCCTCAACAGTGGATGCTTGATGTTGTCGTGGAGGATGTCCGTGGCTGCGGGGCGAGGAATCGCACGGATGCCGCGGAGAGGAGCTTGTCGCGTGTGGATGACGATCCGGCGGAACCGTTCCTCGACGGTGGATGCCTGATGCTGATGCGGAAGACATTCGTGGCTGCAGGGCATTCCATCATGTGTCGAGATGGTTAGGTCTCACGAACGGGTGCAGAAAGAAGTCCGCCGTGTGCGATCAGTGAACTGACGGGAGGCCGTCAGCACAAAGAGGAGTGCACGAGAGCTGGTGGAGGGTTCGTCCAGAGAGGGAAGGTTGACCTTGGAGCAGGGTGGGACCTATGCGGCGGTGGTGGCTATAGGCAGTGGCAGTCGCATAAATCCTCTAGGACACGTTCTTAGGAAAGATACATTTCTTAATCCAAAAATCAGCCACTAGTTTAAGGAATTCTTATGCCTATTTATAGGCCTTGGAAGGAAAAAGAAGACTACAATAAGATCAAGCAAAATGAGTGAAAGTTAAGCCTAATAATAAAAGAAATTCGGATTCTTTAGTTGAGTTCGACAGTGACGACGTGGGATGGCTGCAGATGACGTGGCATCCTCTGATGTCGTTGCCTTCATTGGTGGAGCTTGGGTACATGCTCCACCAATATCATCGCGCCAGGTGTGAGCATCCTTGCTGCCTTCACAGAGGCAGCTGGCCAATCCAACGAACCCTTCGATGCTTGCAAGGTTCAATTCAATTCAATATTTGGAATGTCGATGTCGTGCCCTCACATCAGTGGGGTCGCCAGCCTACTCAAAACTCTCCACCCATATTGGAGCCCAGCTGGGATCAAGTCGGCCATCATGACTACTGGTGAACTTCTCAAACTGGCCATCAAACTAGGTGTATATGACATTATCTTCTCCATCTCATCAAAATTACCTATTGTATGAAACTGTGCAGTGACAATCGAAAACAACTAGAGAAATCTCATACTGGACTTGATGTAGCACACATCAAGAGCCCATCAACGAAGGAAAGTGATTCCAAGGAAATGATAGATGAGAATAATGCCCTCAATGAATCACATCTTAATAACCCTTCAAATAAAGAAGGATCCAATTAAATTGAAGGAGGGAATATTGAGGAAGGTGCAGACATTACCCTTGATCCAATTGTCATTCGCCCATACCGCCAGAAGAAATGCCCCATAATAGAAGGTTTCCTTTACTATTAACTTTCTATTATTTCATGTAGAGAGGCCTATAAATTGGCCCTCAAACCTCTAGTTTGATAGTGAATTAGATGGAGAGTTTCTTCCTTACTTGATCGTGAGATCCCGTCGCCTTGGCTTGGGTTGGTCAGAGGACCCCGCCGCTCCCAGTCTAGAGTACCCTTCCCCCTCCTTTCTTTCTTCTATCGCCACCAATTTCCATTCCCAACGCCACCGGTACCACATCACCTGCCTTTGTCACTGTCATCACCTCCCTTCCGCCGCTGCTGCCTGCCCTTTGTCTTCCCCACCACCAGCCGCCCTCCAACAACTGTCATTGCCTACTTCTGCCTCCTCTTCGTGGCCTTTCATTGCTGATTTTGCCGACCACCGCCGACCTCTGCCATTCGCCGCCGACTCTGTCCCCGCCTTCCGTCGTTGCCGCCTACCTCTACTGACCACTGCCAACCTCTGCCATTTGCCACCGACTCCTGTCCCCGCCTTCCGCCGTCGCCGCCTACCTCTGCCGACCACTGCCGCCCTCTGCCATTCGCCATTGGCCTTCCATCCTCCACCATTGCCGCCTTCTCCCCATATCCCTCTCTCCCTACCACGGGTATCGCCACATTTATAGCTAGGGTTACTTTTTTGTGGGCCTGAAGCCCTAGCCCACCTCAGCCAGCCCACAGCCACTATTCCTGTTGGGCCGACTGCACCCAAATCTGTGGGCGTGAATCACTTGGCCACCCCGGTCAAGCTTTTTCACCCCTAGCTGTGAGCCGCCACGACCAACAGTCTGGTCTACGTGGTCAATAGACAACAGTCAATAGGGTCAATGGTCAACAATCGCATGCTAGTCAACGGTCAACTTCAAGAGTTAGCAACCCTACCAAGGCTCAAGTATAATTTCTAAACTTCTCTATCAATTACCTAGTCAATTGTTTTTTTAATATATTCTCTTGCCATAGTCGCTTGAGAGAACCATAGGATAGCCACCTTCTATATTCGGTTGATCATTCCCCATGATAAAACTTTTTTTGATCTGTTAAATTTAGGTACCCTAGTTAGTGGATTTCTTAAACCACTCGGTCCTTCGTTTTATTATTGTGGGAGATTTTGAACCATAACGATATTTCTTTTTTGATAAATCTCTCACAAGTCATTAGTATCCTACCCTTTTAATTTTACCCCCACATCATTTGGTATCAGAGCAATAGGCCTAGGGTACCTACCTACAATCATGGTTACTAGAGCTGGAACTTCTTACTTAATAGACGAGAGTCAACAAACCCCACAACTAGAAGACCCACAAAGATTAGAAGAGCACATCTCATCTTGGGCTCAACACTTAATAGATCAAATGGCCACTATAAATCAACAACTAGATAAATTAGACTTACATGTTTTCACCCCTAATAGACCCCTCCCTAGAGACAACACCAATAGGAGACTTCGGCAAAATGAGGAACCTAATAACTTGGACCAATCATATAGACATGTACGAATTGATGTACCCATGTTTGATGGAGGTCAAGACCCCTAAGGATTATTTAGATTGAGAATCATCTATGGATAGCTACTTCAAATGGTATGATATGTCTGAAGCTAGGAAGATTTGATTCCCAGATTTTAAATTAATAGGATCTGCTAAAACTTATTGGAAAAACATTGAACGCCTCTTAGAACTTTGTCGCCAAGAACCTATAGAGACATGGAAGGAGATGAAGGATAAATTGCGTAAAAAATATGTCCCTATTAATTACACAATAAAAATGATTGATAAATGGAATCGAATTATACAAGGAAGTCAATCCGCAACTGAATACATAGCACAATTTGATGATTTTCTTAATATTTGTGGGGTGAATGAAGACCCTATTGTTATCCTTTCTCATTTTAGAACTGGACTACGTGAAGATCTACGAAAAGAATTTTGTGTGAGAAATATACACACCTTTGAGGAGGCTTACCAACTCGTACTTGATCTTGATACATTTTATAAACCACCAACCCAAGCCCCCCCTCGGCCAGCCTTCCCTGCTCAACGTTGGACATTTTAAAACAATTCCCAACCCCTAGTGCAATCCTCACGACATCTAGAAACTAGACCATTAGACAAAGGGAAACAAGTGATAGAAACTCGTCAAGGAAATACTTCAAAGGTTACATGTTTTAAATGTCGAGGAATAGGGCATTTAGCCACCCAATGCCTAGCAAGAGCCTATACATTGATGAGTTCGAACCAACAGAAGGACTTGTAGAAATAGAAGACCCCATCCCTGAAGAGGAGTATTGTGCTGACCCTAATTTGGCTCTTAATTACATAGAAGAGTCTAGGGTAGGAGTTGTTAGATACATTCTCACACAACCTGTTGATGATCCCCTTCGAACTTCCATATTTTACACTTTTGTCTAAAAAGGCCCTAAGGTGTGCAAACTTATCATTGATAATGGAAGTAGTATTAATGCTGTGTCACAAGATACAGTAACACGATTAGGGCTTACTACCACTCTTCATCCTAACCCTTATAAAGTCTCTTGGATAAATGCAACCTCTATCCCTATTCAAAAATAATGTTTAGTAGCTCTCAAGGTTAACTCTTATGAAGATGAAATCCTTTGTGATGTACTCCCTATGGATGTAGGTAGCATCATCTTAGGTAGACCATGGTTATATGATAGAGATGTGAGTCAACAAGGTAGAACTAATATATGTTCATTTCTTTATAAGGGAACAAAGATAACTTAGAAACCATTCTCTCCTCAACCGCACAAAATTCATCATATTGAACAATGTCCTAGTATTAGCTTCATTAGTGTTCAAGATATCCAAAAAGAAATCAAATCAGGATCGCCCATTTGGATAACACATCTTAGATCAATAAGTGATTCTCCACCTCATAACCAATTATCATATCCTATTGAAGTGCAAAATCTCTTAGAAGAATTTAATGATCTTTTTCCTAATGAACTACCAAATGAACTCACTCCTATGAGATAAATCTAGCAAGTTATTGATCTTATCTCTAGATCGTCTTTGCCTAACTTACCCCATTATTGTCTTAGCCCTAAAGAGCATGAAGAATTGCAATGACAAATCACTGACCTATTAGAAAAAGGTTTTATTCATGAAAGTCTAAGTCCATGTGCAGTCCTTACCCTTCTAACACCAAAAAAAGATGGCTCATGCCGTATGTGTATCAATAGTAGGGCAATTAATAAAATTACTATTAAATATCATTTTCCTATTCCGCATCTAGATGACATGTTAGATATGTTAGTAGGATCCACCATATTTTCCAAAATAGACCTCAAAAGTGGATATCATCAAGTCAAGATTAGACATGGGGATGAATAGAAAACATCATTTAAGACAAAAGATGGGCTCTATGAATGGTTAGTGATGCCATTTGGCTTGTCTAATGCACCTAGCACATTCATGCAACTCATGACTCATATATTACAACCTTTTATAGGAAAATTTGTGGTTGTCTATTTTGATGATATTCTAATATATAGTCGTACCTCAAGAGACCACTTAACACACATTCATCTCATTTGTGAAACTCTTCAAAAAGAGACATTATTCACGACACGACAAAAGTGTGAATTCTCTACAGATCATGTTACTTTCCTTGGGTTTATCGTATCATCATTTGGTGTGTCAATAGACCCAAAGAAAATCCAAGCTATAATTGAATGGCCCATTCCCCAAAGTATTCATGATATAAGAAGTTTCCATAGATTAGCTTCTTTTTATAAATGATTTATTAAAGACTTTAGTTCTATTATGACCCCTCTTACTGATTGCATGAAAGGTGACATCTTCAAATGGACCAAAGAAGCTAATAAAGCATTTCAAATATTTAAAGAAAAAATGACCACTATACCCATTCTTCGACTTCTAGATTTTTCTAAAGTCTTTGAAGTAACTTGTGATGCATTTGGCATAGGCATAGGTGGAGTACTAAGTCAGGAAGGACATCCTATAGCATATTTTAGTGAAAAATTAATTGATACTCGATTTAAATATTCCACATATGATAAAGAGTTCTATGTTGTAGTGCAAGCCCTTCGTCATTGGACGAATTATTTACTTCCTCAAGAATTTGTTCTCTATTCAGATCATGAAGCCCTACGCTTCTTGCAATCCCAACAAAAACTTAATGCTAGACATGCTCGACGGGTAGAGTTCATTCAAGCTTACACTTTTGTCCTCCGTTGTAAACTTGGATGTGAGAATCATGTCGCAGATGCCTTAAGCCGTAGGATTCATTTAATAACTACTTTAGAACCTAAAATTGTTGGATTTGATAAAATAAAAGAGTTATATATTGATTGTTCTAATTTTAGTCATATTTTTTTAGCTCTTCGAGATGGTCCTTCTATTAAATACCCAGACTATGTTTTACAAAATGAATATTTATAGAAAAATAACTGCCTTTGTATTCCATGCTCATCCATGCGAGATTTTTTAGTATGGGAAATACATGCAAGAGGGTTAGTAGGACATTTCAAGAGGGACAAAACTATTAACCTAGTAGAAGAACGATTCTTTTGGCCTCATATGAAAAAACATATCGCAAAACTTATCTCTCAATGTCGTACTTGTGTCTTAACCAAATTTTCACAACAAAATACTAGATTATATACACCACTCCCATTCCCTCATCACCCTTGGGATGATGTAAGTATGGATTTTGTTTTAGGACTCCTACGTACCTCAAAAAAAATGACTCTATTTTTGTTGTAGTTGATCGATTCTCTAAAATGGCTCATTTTATTCCTTGTTTTAAAATGTCTGATGCCTCGAAAATTGCTCAACTTTATTTTGATTGCATTGTACGCTTACATAGATTACCTAAAACCATTACATCAGATCGAGACACCAAATTTATGAGTTATTTTTGGAAGACACTCTGGTTTATGATGGGTACTAAACTCCAATTTTCAACTGCTTTTCACCCGCAAACAGACAGCCAGACTGAGGTCATTAATCATAGTTTAGGTAATTTATTAAGATGTTTAGTAGGTGAACATCCCAAAGTGTGGGACCTAATCATCTCGCAAGCTGAGTTCACATATAATAATTCTATCAACTGAACCACTAGACTAAGTCCTTTTGAAATTGTACATGGGTTTAAGCCTAGAAATCCTATTGATTTATGAGACCCTTTTGAGTATTATAGACCTTCTATTGAAGCTGAGTCATTTGCCAAACATATTGAAAGTTTACATGTAGAAGTCCAACGTCGCATTAGCATTAATAATGACTCTTACAAACATTTAGCATATAGTCACAAATGATTTAAAGAGTTTCAAATCGAAGATCTCATCATGGTTAGACTTCACCTGGGTCGCTTCCCTCCAGGAACCGCCTCTAAGCTTCATCCTAGAGCTGCTGGGCCTTACGCAATTTTAAAACGAGTTGGATCATATGTATATGTTTTAGATATTCCACTTGATTGGGGAATCAGTTCTACATTTAACATTTCAGATCTTGTTCCTTATCATGGATCACTGAATATTCCTAGTGAGTTGATTGGGCCTAACCCACCTATTGCGAGTGACACCACACCAACATGCCCCTCAGCCATTTATCCATTGCGACATGAGCAAATAGAGAGTATATTAACTGAACAATTGATTTCTACTACTGATGGAGAAATGTACAGATTTCTTGTTCGTTGGAAAGGGCGTCCCTCTTTGGATGACTCGTGGATTTCAGGAGAAGACTTGCAACACCTCGATCAAAGTGTTTGGAAGCGATACACCTCTGTTGTGGACCCTTACTCGTCGGAGACGAGTTCTTCTAACCCCAGGAGAGTTGATGCAGCACACGTCAAGAGCCCATTAACGAAGGAAAGTGATTCCAAGGAAATGACAGACGAGAATAATGCCCTCAGTGAATCACATCTTAATAGCCCTTCAAATAAAGAAGGATCCAATCAAATTGAAGGAGGGAATATTGAGGAAGGTGTGGACGTTACCCTTGATCCAGTTGCCATTCGCCCATACCGCCAAAAGAAACGCTCCACAATAGAAGGTTTCTTTTACTATTAACTTTCTATTATTTCGTGTAGAGAGGCCTATAAATTGGCCCTCAAACCTCTAGTTTGACAGTGAATTAGATGGAGAGTTTCTTCCTTACCTAATCGTGAGATCTCGTCGCCCCGGCTTGGGTTGGTCGGAGGACCCCGCTGCTCCTGGTCTGGAGTACCCTTCGCCCTCCCTTCTTTCTTCTATCGCCATCAATTTCCACTCGCAGCGCCGCCGATACCACATCACCTGCCTTCGTCACCTTCATCACCTCCCTTTTGCTGCTGCTGCCTGCCCCTTGTCTTCCCCACCACCGGCCACCCTCCAGCAACTGTCATTGCCTTCTTCTGCCTCCTCTTTGTGGCCTTTCACTGCTGATCTTACCGACCACTGCCGACCTCTACCGTTCGCCGCTGACTCTGTCCCCACCTTCCGTCATCGCCGCCTACCTCTGCCGACCACCGCCGACCTCTGCCGTTCGCCGCCGACTCCCGTCCCTACCTTCCGCCGTCGCCGCCTACCTCTGCTGACCACTGTCGCCCTCTGCCATTTGCCATCGGCCTTCCGTCCTCCGTCGTCGCCACCTTCCCCCCGTATCCCTCTCTCCCTACCACGGGTATCACCACATTTATAGCTAGGGTTACTTTTTCGTGGGCCTGAAGCCCTAGCCCACCTCAACTGGCCAACAGCCACTATTCCTGTTGGACCGATTGTGCCCAAATCTGTGGGCGTGAATCACCTGGCCGCACTGGTCAAGCTTTTCCGCCCCCAGCTGCGAGCTGCCACGACCAACGGTCTGGTCTACACGGTCAATAGTCAACAGTCAATAGGGTCAACGGTCAACAATCGCATGCCAGTCAATGGTCAACTTCAAGAGTCAGGAATCCTACCAAGGCTCAAGTATAATTTCTAAACTTCTCTATCAGTTACCTAGTCAATTGTTTTTTTTAATATATTCTCTTGCCATAGTCGCTTGAGAGAACCATAGGATAGCCACCTTTTATATTTGGCTGATCATTCCCCATGATAAAACTTTTTCTGATCTGTTAAATTTAGGTACCCTAGTTAGTAGATTTCTTAAACCACTCGGTCCTTCGTTTTATTGCGGGAGATTTTGAACCATAACGATGTTTCTGTTTTGATAAAACTCTCACAAGTCGTTAGTATCCTACCTTTTTAATTTTACCCCTGCATCAAGACTCGTTCTTCTTCAATGCCACCCCGTTCAGCTATGGCGCTGGGCACGTTGACCCGAACCGCGTGATGGACCCCGGTCTGGTCTACGATTTGGCAGAGGAGGACTACCTCGAGTTCCTCTGCGCCATCGACTACAGCTCCAGTTAGGTGGTTGCCTTCTCCAGGACATCCTTCTCGTGCAAGCTGAACCCCTGCCGGCTCCTGGACCTCAACTATCCGTCCATCATGATACCACGTCTCTCTGGTCGGACGACTGTTTGGAGGAAGGTGAAAAACGTCGGCACGCTGGGCAAGTATGTGGTGCAGGTGAATGCGCCGCCCGGTGTATCGGTGACGGTGGTTCCAGAGAGCATCGTATTTGCCGAGTATGGACAGGAGTCATTTAATGTCACCTTGGAAGCCAATGTCGGTGCAGTGGCTTGTGAATACGTATATGGGAAGCTAACATGGTCGGACATGGTTCATAATGTGACAAGCCCTCTAGTGGTCGGTATCGTTTGAGGTGAACAAGGTATGGGGAATACCTGGATGGATCCATTTATTGCTGCACCACATCCACGTTCAATGCGGTAATAGGAAGACTTCAGATATACTTGAATGTGAGATTCATTTTCGAATTCGACAGACAACAAACGTTCTTTAAACTTGTAATACTAATATAAAATGAGATGTTGTAAAAGTTTCTGGAAGGCATTGTAATTGACTACCCTAGTTTTGAAATCCACACTCTAACAAGATGTTTTATCATTAAAATTTTGATTTTGTAAACCTAATTTCTTCTGTTGAAAGGATTTATATTCTTTGTAAGTCTGGTTTAGAACTATAGGCATAGAGGTTGCAGTATGGCCAGTCGACACAGAATATAAGTAGGTCAACGTTAAGGTGTAGGGCCACCTGCAGGTTGACATCGTTTTCTCTTCTCCCTAATTTTATGCTAAGCTTAGACAGTAGACTCTATATCCATCAATGATGGGAATACCTGGTCAAATATAAATACGCTGACCTTCCCATTTCATCCACGAAAAATACTTGGGACGATTGCCACGGAGTCTACAAAGTTAGCATAGAAAAAAATTCTAGAGAGGAATTGAGTCCTGACGTCCTCTCTAGTTTATGGCTAGTGGGACCTGCTACCGTTGGCCACACACTTTACAGCCATTTGAGTCGTGCTAGGATTCAGTGAAAGATTGGTATTCCGTTAGTTCTCTCAAACCTTCTTTTGAGTTATTTTCAAAGCGCAGAAATAACAAGAAATCTCCTGAAAGTCCTCGTAAGCAGAGCCCAGAGGATCGGATACTTTAATTTGTAACAACACCGAAAGAGTCCATCGAGAGGCTTTTCAAGCTACTATTACGGGAGAAATGCCCCTAAAAATTTTATAGATCCATCCTTCATTCTAGAACATTGGAGTAACCTTGACTTGCCTCTTCATGTTCATTGCATGCGGTCTTGCTTTGAGTTATCACATTCATAGCACCCGGATGTACTACCACGAGGGTTCATATTTATCGATTTACTCAACAGGGGTTTAACGGTTATTTGGTAAGTTCCTTCGTTTGGATCCATAATCTTGGTTTATTATATGATAGTTTCTTTATTACAATTGATTTATCATATGATGCATATTTCAGAAGAAAGAACTGAGACTGATATTTTAGCTTACGAAGGGATTGCAAAGCTCAAGTCTTGATTTGAAGGTTCTCATCACCATATCAGTATTAAGAAAAGCTTACAGTTGCAGAAACTTAAAAAAAATAACTTTCTTAAATAATCAATCTTGAGTGGTCTCCCCGGTCGAGTTGATCCCACCGTTCTTGACTACGCATTACCTCTTTGATGCTGCTCTTCGAGCTATGGAACCTGAGTGGAGATTTTTTAGAATTCCTAAAATCAGAGAAAACCGATTTCTAGTGATAGAAAAGAGATGGATGCCGGATAGCCCACTCAGGTTTCGTACGCTTCATTGATCGTAAATCTCAAAATTAGCGAAATACGGATCCTTCTCACGTTCAACCTCTTTCTGATCTTCGATCCAAACAAATACCGTCAACACGGGTAGTATGGTGCAGCATCTCCATCCCATCGCCCACGATCGCTGCCTTCTCTTGCTGACCCCCCCCTTCTCCCCCCGATCGACCATGAGGTCAACCCTTCTCTAAATTTCATGAAGAAGACATTTTTCTCATCGAATTAGGATGGGTTCCTCTGATCTCTCCAATCAACTAGAAACCACGCAGGCCCGAAACAAGGGGCAGGTGAAAAGGCGTTCTAGGTAGATTCATCCTTCTGTCAGTTGACATCGAGTTTCAATGGAATTAGAGCCTATCCGTACCTCCAAACTCATCCGGTGAGCTCCTCTGTACCTCCAGTGGGTTTTCCTATCCATCTTTGGCTGCTGTGGCTTCCGCTACGACCTGGCAGACTGACAGCTCAAGTAGCAGCAGTGGACGTGTTGAGATATGGCATAATATCTCAGTAATATGGGTTTCAAATTAAAAGCCCAATATGAACAATATAGGCTCTTTTGTTAAGAGTCTCTGTTGGCCTATACAGAGGGACAAATGTGTAACTCTCTCTTGTGGAGAGAAAATATAAAGCAGACTGTATGCTCTATTCTCTGAGCAATGCGAGAAACTGTTTTACAAAAATTGTTGCGATTTAGGGTTTATTTCTGCTCTCATTTGTATCTTCTCCATTGAGAGATCTCCCTTTCCTTTTTGCCTATTTTTTGCTTGTACTTTCAGGTTGTATCATCCTTGTGAAAGACTACAATAAGAAGTCTGCAACAAAGATTATTACAGCAAAATAGACAAAATAGGAGAGCTCGTGGTTGCTATTCCTAAAGGTTAGTGAATAGAAGATTGTAAGTATTATTAAGAACTATTAGAGGAACAATTACTATGATCTCTTATAGAATCTTGATTGTCTCATTGTCAAGATTCATGCATCTTGTTTCTTTATTCATATCAAGATATTGATTACAATCTCTCTCTACAACATTTTACTATTTTCTGTCACTTGTTCTTCTTGACTAATTTACAACAAGTGGTCTTACAACCATGTTGGTAGCAAGGAAAGAAAATGACAAGTTCTTCTTCATCTCGTTTTGATATTAAGAAATTTGATAGTACTTCTAATTTATGCTTGTGGCAATGAAGAGTGAAAGATCTACTAGTTCAGCAAGATCTTGTAGTCACTCTACAGGGGAAAGAAGGTAAGCCTACAAATGTTTTAGCTAATGGTTGGGCAAAACTTGAAATGAGAGCTGCAAACACTATTAGATTATGTCTTGTAGATAATGTTTTGTATCATGTTCTTGATTAAGAATCACCTTCTGAAATTTGGAAGAAATTAGAGGGTCAATATTTGTCAAAATCAATGATGAGTAAATTGTTTCTTAAAAGAAGATTATATGGACTGAAGATGACTGAAGGTGTTAATCTTGCATGACATATTAATTCTTTTAATCAGATCGTAAGTGATCTATTGAGATTAGATGTGAAGTATGAAGATGAAGACAAGGTTGTATATCTTCTTAACTCTCTCATTGGTTCCTAAGAGCACTTATAACTTTACTGTATGGTAAGGAAATAATAAAATATGATGAGGTAATATCAGCCTTGCTGCAATATTATCAGAGACAAGTCAATTATGATGATGTGTAAGGTGTAGAATTGATGACAAAAGGAGGAAAAGAGAGAGGAAGATCAAAGAAAAATGGAAAGTCTATGGAGAGGGGAAATCATATTCTAGATCAAAATCTAGAGCTAACTACTTAAAAACCAAGAATGTCATAAGTGTCATGAGAAAGGACACTTAAGGAGAGATTTTCTTAAAAGAAACCTAGGGAAGAGCATTAAAAGTGACTCTTCAGATTTAGCAAATGTTGCAAAGGGAGAAATTGAAAACAGTAGTGGTGAAATGCTTTGAGTTTTGGCAACAACTAAAAATCTTGAAGATTCTTGGATTCTTGACATAGGTTGTTCATATCACATGTCCAAATGATGACTAGTTTGACACACATACATTATGTGATACAAGTTGTGTTATAATGGACAATGACTCTTTGTGCAAAGTTGTTGGTATTGGTACCATAAAAATCATGATGTTTGATGGAATAGTGAGAACATTTGGGAATGTGAGGCATGTCCCTGATCTCAAGAAGACTATAATCTCTTTGGGAACATTAGATTCAAATGGTTTTACTTATAAAGTGAAAATGGGATTCTAAAAGTTTTTAAAGGAGCACATGTAGTGATGAAAGCTATAATATTACAAGGGAAAAGTTATAAACTTGAGTGGAGCACTATTATAGGTTGAGCATCTCCACAACACCTATTAATCTAATAAAAGATACAACACTTTTATGACACTTGAGATTGGGTCATATCAGTGAGATTTGTATTAAGGAACTCCACAAGAATTGATTTCTAAAGGGAGTCAAAACTTGTAAATTAAATTTTTGCAAATTTTGTGTTATAGGTAAACAATGTAAAGTGAAGTTCAAGATAGCCAATCCTACTAGCAAAGGAGTGCTGGATTATATTCATTTTGATATATGGGACCCTGTTGATGTAATCTCAAAGGGAGGATATTATTATTTTCTAACTTTTATTGATGATTACTCAAGGAAAGTCTGGGTTTACTTCATGAAACAAAAGTTTGAAACTTTTGAAAAGTTTAGGGTGTGGAAGACAAGTTGAAAATCAAATAAGGAGTAAGATAAAAGTCTTGAGAACTGATAATGGGATAGAATATATAAATTATTAGTTTATTCAATATTATAAAGATCAAGGAATCAAAAGGCATTTTACTGTTAGGAAAATACACCATTAGAATGGAATTGTAGAGAGAATGAACAGGACAATTACAAAGAGAGCAAGGTGCTGGAGATTGAATGCTGACTTGTCCAAAGAGTTTTGGGCTGAAGTTGTGCATATGGCGGTTTATGTGATTAATAGATCACCTAATGTTATTCTTGCAAGCAAAGTGGTTAAGTTTGAACAGGAAGGGAAGTGAACTATTCGAATTTGAGTATATTTGGATGTCCTAGTTATGTCTATATTCCTAATGATGAGAGATCTAAACTTGACCCAAAGTCCAAGAAATGCTGAAATCTTTTGATTATGAACAGGTACAACAACCAGAGAATATGAATTCTAACAAAGATTGTATTCAAGTGGAGGTATAGGAAACATTAAATTCACCAATGATAATTGATGAAAATGATTCAATGGAAGAAAGTGTTGATAACATTACTACTAGGAGGACTAGATTGACAATTAGACCTCCACTTAAGTATAACCCTGAAGATTATGTGTCCTTTACTTTGACTACAAGTGAAGGCAAGCCCACATTTTCAATGAAGTAATTAATTACAAGGAGAAAGATGAATGGTTGAAGGTAATGTTAGAAGAGAAAGAGTCTTTGGATAAAAATAGGACATGAGATTTGGTGGAACTTTCAAAGGGGAAAATAACAGTGGGATGCAAGTGGATTTTCAAGAAAAAGGAAGCTACATCTGAAAGGATAAAGTATAGTTCAAAGCAAGATTCATCACAATAGGGTATTCACAAGAGAAAGGTATTGACTATAATGAAATATTTTCTCCTATAGTGAAACATACATCAACCAAGATTGTGTTAGCCATTGTTGTATAAAATAATCTAGAGTTAGAATAACTTGATGTAAAAACTACATTTCTTCGTGGTGATTTGGAGGAAACTATTTTTATGGATCTGCCTAAAGGTTTCAAGTCACTAGAGAATAAGCATCTTGTATGTAGGTTAATAAAATCACTTTATGGTTTAAAGTAATCACTAAGTTAGTGGTGCAATAAATTTGATTACTTCATGACATGAATTGACTACACTTGATGTAAGTATGATTGTTGTGTATATGAAACGGTACTGAATAATGAGTCACGAATTTACTTGATGCTCTATGCAGATGATACACTCATCATTGCTAAAAATACTAATGATATTACAAAGTTGAAATCTTTGTTGAAAAAAGAATTTGAAATGAAGGATCTTGGACCAGCAAAGAAGATCCTTGGTATGAAAATTCATAGAGATTGAAAATAGGGAAAACTATAGATATCACAAAGGAGTTACCTGAAGAAGGTTGTTGAATTGTTTGATATGGTTAATGCCAAACTCGTAAGTACTTCTTTAGCAAGTCATTTCAAATTATATCTTAATTAATGTCCCAAATCTGAGGTAGAGATTGAAGAAATGAGAGACTTTCCTTATGCAAATGTTGTAGGCAGCTTGATGTATGCTATGATCTGTATAAGGCCAGACAACTTATGATGTTAGTGTGGTTAGTAGATTTATGAGCAATCTAAGAAAAGAGCATTGGAAGGTGTGAATGGATTTTAAGATGTCTAATTGGTTCCATTGATGTTAGAATCATGTACTAGAGGCAAAATTTATAATCAATTAAAGGATTTGTTGATGTTGATTTTGCAGGTGACTTAGATAATCAAAGATCTACAATAGGATATGTGTTTATTCTTGCAGGAGGGCTAATTAGCTAGAAATCAACACTTCAAACTACTATTGCACTACCTACAACATAATTAGAGTATATGGCTGCAGCTGAGGCACTCAAAAGCTTTACGGTTGAAAGGACTCATGAAATAACTTGCTTTCAATCAAGGTAGAGTTCCTTTGTGTTGTTATAGTCAAAGTGCCATATAGTTGGAAAGAAATCAAGTATATCATGCATGGAAAAAAAATATTGATGTTAGATACCACAAGATTCAAGAATTGACTAATTCTCTAGATATCTTATGAGAGAAGATTTACACTGAAGACAACACTACTAATATGTTGACGAAATTGGTCGCAAGGGAGAAATTCAAGCATTGTTTGAATTGGATTCAAGTTACAAGGATTTTTTTTTTGATATAGGTAGAATATCATCAAAGTGGAGCACAAGATGAAACTTCTTGAAGGTTGGCTGAGATATTTGCCAAGGTGGAGATTGTTGAGATATGGCATAAGATCTCAATGATATGAGTTTCAAATTAATAGCCCAATATAAACAATATAGCCTCTTATGTTAAGAGTCTCTATTAGCCCATACAAAGGGGCGAATGTGTAACTCTCTCTTGTGGAGAGAGAATATAAAATAGACCATATGCTATGTTCTCTAAGTGATGTGAGAAACTGTTCTATGGAAACCCATGTGATTTAGGATTTATTTGTCCTCTCATTTATATCTTCTCCATTGAGAGATTTCTTGCTTATTGTTTGCTTGCACTTTCAAGTTGTATCATCTTTGTGGAGGACTACAATAGGAAGTCAGCAACATACATTATTACAGCAAAATAGAGGAAATAGGAGAGCTCGTGGTTGCTGTTCTTGTAGGTTAGTGAACAACAGATTACAGGCATTATCAAGAACTATTGGAGGAACAATGAATCAGATCTCTTATAGAATCTTGACTATCTCATTGTCAAGATTCATACATCTTATTTCTTTATTCATATCAACATATTGATTACAGTCTCTCTCTACAACATTCACTATTTTCTGTCACTTGTCGTTCTTGGTTGATTTACAACAAGGCATTCTTTTCTCTTTTTCTGATTATCCCATCTATTGTTATGATGACTTCTGCAGAAATTTTTGATAATCAATCAACATTTAGCAAAACTCAACTTCTATTATGTTGATTGATTGTTTGTTGAATCCTAGCTGGGGTAAAATTTTGATGTCTTGTACCCTGCTCAGCTGTTATACTTAAAGCTTACACTGCTGCTTCTCCCCTTGCGAATGCTTCACCCAAGGCCAGAGAATTTCTCTCACCTGGCTCTTGTTGAAGTTCCACACTTTCAACAGCTCTATGGAAGTCTGAGTCTGAATCTTCACCAAATGGACTCTCCTTGAGCGAAAAGGGTGGCTACAATCGGCTGTTGATCTGTGGCCACTAGTTTAATTTTATGATAAAGAGTATAGCTAATGGAGAGCGTGGTTCGGAACTGTCGCAGGCAGCAGGCCAAATCCATTGAAGGTGAAAGGAATATTGTGGCTTTGATCCGGGGTTTCAATCTGAGGGTAGAAAATAGGCTGCCAATGCTCCTCGCCCATGGCGCTAGAATGATCCTCACAAGTGGTGTGAGGCATGGAAATCAGGTCGGGGCCCATTTCCTCCCCTCAATCTGCAAAGCTCATTGTGACAAGTGACCCAGGGCACCACTTTTGGAAACAATGCCAAGAATCTGTGGTCCAAGAGGCCTGAAAATCGGATAACAAATATTTGAAGGCCCAAAAAGACTTCGAGTCCAACATCTTAAGAGAAGGCCAAAATTGCTTGAATGCAAACATCCACATGAAAATGTATGTTCGATAGCTCACCCGGCCAATTAAAGGCCCGTTATCCCTTCTCCTTTCTCCTCTCTCTCTATTCTCCTATAAACAATGTAAAAACATGAGTACAAACATCTAAAAGCCCAAAATGTCTTCCAACTCAACACCATAGTCAGGCCCAGAGCTACATGGATAATGCGTCACTTTTCTATGGTTTCTTTCTTATGAATTCAAGCAACTCTTGTGAATTCAAGGGACATTGTTTCATCCTTGTGAATTCAAACATCGTAAAACTGAAAAAGAATCCTTGTCGACTCAAGGACTGAGGAATGTCCACAGACAAGAATATCAAACGCCCATAAACAACTTAGATGAAATCATTCATGATTCATCTCATTATGATTTTATTGAATGGATTGCAGCCAAGGTTTGAGCATTTCTACAGCATTCACCAAAGCATTTGGTCCATGTTTATTTACATTTTATAATCGCTGGCTCATGTTCCACTTGCTATGGGGAACATTGATCCCTTGCCCTCACACTTCGGGGATCGCCAGCCTCGTCAAAATCCTCCACCTTGACTAGATTGTCGGGTTCAATCAAGTCGGCCATTATGGGTGCTTGTGAACTTCCTAAACAGGCTGTTAAACTAGGTGTTCATGACACTATCTTCTCCATCTCATTTGAATCTCCTATTTTATAGGGTGTAACAATGACCAAAGATAGCCAGAGCATCTTCTAGTTCCTCTCCTCCATCGGCTACATGTCCATTGGACATCTCTGTCTGATAAATCCTCACTGACTCCTGGAGCTCAACTATCTGCCCATCAAGCTTTTGGGGCTCTCTGGCCAGAGGGAGAGTACAAAGTTACTGAAGATCAGATCATTGAGTTGTTAGATTATCGAGCTATAAGTCAATTGACAAGAAGTTTGTTTGTTTTTATAATTACATTTTGAGTTTTGCACCAACATTGAAGTTAATGACTTGATAGGAACTTGATAGGAGGTGTGGGGAAGCTAATATGTTTACTAGATTAAAGATGTATACCATAAAGAAAGAATATAAAAGTACTAATATTGCATCACTGCGATATATGTTGGAAATAAAGTTGTTAAGTTATCCCACTACGACTCAATTGACTAAGAGACTAGTCTATTTCTATAACTAAATGTTGACTAGTGCACTAAATACGATGGGTTCCCAAGGAATTTCTTCATGTGTACTGAAATGGGGTTCTCAGTACAAAAGTATAAGGGCTCTGTATAACCCGAGAATAACCAGAAACTTTGGCATAGTCAAAGCGATAATAAGGTGAGCCATGAGAAAATGAAACACTTTGGTCGTGAAACTTTTATTGGTCACTGTGATAGTGATAGTTTATGTATAAAGGCAGGTATGAAAATAGTTGTCATAAATTGGGGGATGTTAGAGATATAGCTAACTGTCCTTATCACATTGATATGGGAGAGGAGGACAGGTTCCCCAATATTTTATCCTTATTAGCAAGATTAGTCATATTTAATCCATGAGATATTCTAGGGATATCTCTAACTGGGTCATTGGAGCGTGCCTGATGAGACACTCTACCACCATGAATTCTACAATCCTACTAGGCACATTGAGAGACTCCATCTTAACAGATAAGGGAAATGTGGTTGAATGTTGCTCAAGCTTTCAACTTCTAAGTCTGAAAGCACAATTAATGTCTTGCCAATTTTTATGTTCCTTTATTTTTTCCAAGAGTTTCTTCACACAAAAGAAATCTTATACTCCTTTTTGAAACCATAAGGTGTTGTGGCCCATTTACATGATCTATTATTTTTTACCGTCATGGTATTATCTTAATATTATCACATTATCATAATTGTAATATACTATCAATGACATACTTATAATATTCTTCTTTTAGGAATAAGTGACTTAACCTTGAATAAAGTTTTTTTTGGTGCCATCTTTCATTCTTAGGCCGAATTTCCTCAAACACACCCTCTTCATACTTACACACACCTTCTACTCTAGCTTATTAGGCTTTTTACTCCTTTGGACTAAACTTCTCAAGAGACACCCTCTTGATCATTTTACACACCCTGTTACTTTAGGGAGGTGATAATTATAAATTAGTAGTTACATCTATACATTAATATCTTATATATAGATACTCATTAGTGGGCAAAGAATGTAATTATACATATATTACTGACTCATTATTATATTCATAATATTTTATCATTTAAGTCCTAAAGCATATTATTTTATTTGTTTATTGATATTATGAGACTAACCCCATTTGACTTTTATGAAGTTAGTTGGTCATTCTCTCACATTCTCTTGATAAATATTTGATTGCAAAGACTTAGTGAGCTTTTATTATGAGTTAGAAGTAATAAAAGAAGCCCAAGTTCTCAATCCAAGGAAAAGCCTAAGTCTTATGGAGAGGGCCCACCTAATATGTTTATGGGCCCAAGAGAGGGTGTCACCTTGGTCAACCCCATTTGGACTTAAGTGGCACATAACTTTCACCCAACCCATTTGAACTTAAAAGAGGTATCAAGAGGTGAGATCTAAGCCATCCATCATAAGGTGCCTTTAGATGAGATTAAGAGGAAGATTAAAGCACCACCCTTATGAAAGAATCTAGGCCGTCCACCAAGAGAGATGGTTATTCATCATAATAGTTCATTGGAGGGGCCTAATTCTTTAAGGGATTAAGGCATCTCACCCCCCTCTTGGAGGGTGCTTTTTGACACTCTCTCTAGAAATAGCTGGCTGAAGGAAAAAGGAAGGAAATCAAGGCCTAGTTAATAGCATTCTCGTGCGTAAGATCATTGTGGAGAGGAGATTACTTGGAGTGCACCAAGATCGTCACAGATCAAGCATCACTTGGCTTAAGACTAACATGTAACGAGATTTGTGTAAGATCCGAATTTGGAGCATCCTTGTAATTCTCTCTATGGATAGATTAATACTTAGTTTGAAGTAGATTGATTATTTATTCAATCATCATCTCATGTTTTATTCATTATCTCCTCATCGTTACCTTCTCTATATGTCTTATCTTTATTCTTTTCTAATCTGATTTTGCCTATCATCATCTTATATATATGTAAATGTAAGAAATAAATGAAGTAAAATTTATACTCTCATTATTCACGCTCCTTAAGGATCAACCCTTACTCATCCTAGTTTGAAAAGTGAGGCTTTAAAAATATTATTTGTATGAACTTGATTACATCATGACAACATATTTAGCCCCTAGATTGAGTTTATCACTAGGAAACACTTGGATTGAACCTTTAGAAAGTTTTCGTCCCAAGTTGTCATGTCAAACTTCTTCATTATTGACTTGAGTACTTATTTTGGGGCATGATCTTTTTGAGCTCTTGTTGCCAACATCCTAGTACTTTGTTTCGTGGCTTGCATGTTTGCCGCAATGTGTCACCTTCATTAAAATAGACTCCAGATTTCTTTGGATGCCCCCCTTCATCGTCTGAGCCTATTGGTGGGACATGTGGTGAGCCCTTGAATAGATTTTTTGTGGAATCCACCAGTTGAGGAAGGACTAAGGGGACCAATTAGCAATAGGGTTTTTGAGGAGGTCACCCATCCTATAACTATAACCTAAGAATGCTTGACTTGGGAGTTCTTACTTCCCATGACAACTCAGCCACTTAGGGTGGTTGACAACAATAGCTTTAATGAATCAAAATCATGTTTTCTCCCTCTTTACTCCACTCTTCTCTCCCCTCCTAATTCATCTCAACTTAAGGGCATAAATATAACATCAACTTCACGAGCTATTATGAATATAAGCTAAAAATTTTATTGAGAATTCATTCATAATAGCATGAGCTAGATTAGGTCTGAAAGATGATATTTACGAAATTTCAGGATAAATTTAATCCCAAGAAAAGGTTCACATGGAAAGCTTGTCAAGTCTGTTTTTCAACAAAGGTTTGATCTCAAATGATTTAAATATCAGAGATAAACCTAATATTGAGAAATGTGTTAAAGAAATGTCAGAAATAGAGACCCAAAATGTGTTAACAATACAAGACTATATGTTGGCTGAGGACTGTGGAAATGGCATGTTACTGCTCTAGCCTTTCTATATTTTGCTCTTTATCATACAACCAGCGCTTGTTCTCCTAGTTCACCATTATCTACTTTTATTCCTTATACATAATTGATTATATGCTGACAGCCTTAGAAAATTTTTCGCTTGACTGAAGGCTACCGCATGGTAATACAATTTAAATTAGAAGCAAGTTGTAAAGGCATATTAATTCTTATACAACTTGCTTCTCAGTTCCCAACATCCAATTCATTCTATTTTGAACTAGCCTAGAATATTAGCATTTACCTTTTTTCTTGGGAAACTCAATAGACAAGGACAATGAATTTATTTTAAAATTCTTTCCGGACTTCATATATCAAGAATTTGAGACTGGAACATTGAAGATTAAGTTTATGTTTGAAGATTCACATGTACTGATTTCCTCCTTCGATTACCGTCGTAGCATCTACCTATGACGAAAAACGGATATATGGTGAATAATATGAGACTCTGCATCATCCTTCTTCCACAGGCGGAGATGATCATGTCTTCTCCAGGAAATAGCCTCGGACTTGGGTAATGATATCTGCGATTTTGTACCTGAAGGAAATGGTGGTTTCCCTTAAGAGGTCAAATGAGATCGGCTGTCTCATCTGTTTCAACGCGTTTGCCACTGATCTTCCTTCGTTCCTGTTGTCTTTTATCGTATATGACCTAATATAATACAATCTAAGCTTGGCTTAACAAGTAAAAAAAAGTAAGAGATAGAAACGCCATTGGTTGGCTAACAAAAACGTTCAACTCAAAGCAAGTGTTTTTCGGTTTTTTAGACGCTGCCTACAGTTTTCAACTAGTGGTTTGAAAACAAAAACGACAACCGTTTCATTTTTACCATATCATTATCTCCGAGAATTAAGCAGCGGCGTCTCCTTTCTTTTCCTTGCACGTCTGTTTGTGTGCTTTGAAAATCAATGGTCAACTAGGCTTTCGTCTACATAAGGCGGGGACCACCATGCCTGATCCTAGCGGTCGACAGAACAAAGTGGGAAGCCTCAGTTCTGTTAACGCTAGTTTATGGCTACTGAGACCTGATATGACTGGCCACACCATTCAGAGATCATCTGTGAGTTCTCCTTGGGTCACATCGAAGATTGGTTTTCTGTTAATTCTGTAAATCCACTTGTAGAGTTACTTTCGAAGGTTAGAGATAACAAGAAATCTCTTGAAACTCTTCGCTCGCTCCTTGATGGATTTTCTATTCGTAGGAACATTGACGGAGCCCACTGAGAGCCTTCTCAGACAACTTTACACAAATGCTCACAAACATTTTATACATCTATCTTCGTTGTAAGACCTTGGAGTAAACTTTTCTTGCATTTTCATGGTCATCGCATGTGTTTTTGTTTTAATTTACCGTATTCATAGCACCTGGATGTATTTCCGCAAGAGCTCATATATGTTCTTCATTTAGCGCTATAATCTTGTTTTCTAATATAATGGGTCCTATTCTACTCCTTGACGTTCTGATTGATTTATCCTGTGATGTATATTTCATAAAAAAAGTTGACTCTAATGTCTCGTTTTTATGCAGAAGTTCTGAATTTGAAGGTGTTCAAAATCAAGTTAGTATGAAGAAACACCCTCAGTTTCAAAAAGTAAATCACAATAAATTTCTATGCTCTCAATTTGAGTAGTAATTTATTTGATTAGTCAAGAGTTTGTCTTATTTTTCAGCATTGAATATTTTTTCTTGGGTCTTATTCTTAGAACAAGAGGACGGATCCAAAACATCATGAAAATCTATCTTCTTCAGGTTAAACAGCCTGGACAGAGTTATTGCGCGTGATTTGGAATTAATTACATTATTTTATTGCAAATCGAATCCCCATAGTGAAAAATCTTGCACCCGTTCTAGGAAAAAGCACGTGAATCCTTTCTATAGTATCAGAATTGCATCATTCTTTCAAAGAAGAAATTTTTTTCGGCATTATCATTTTTCTACCCGGAATCACAAAGGCTTCTTGGCGTTGTTGCCCCAAATATCTTCTTTTGGCAAGAGCACGCATTGCATAAGTGAACGTCTCGCGTTAGAAGGTGAACGAAAGTTGCTGATTCAAGCCCTTACCAGATTAGCTTCCTTACTCCACGGGAGGTCTTCCTGCTTTCTTCTTTGTTCAGATTGTTTATCCTTGTATTTCCGTCACTCAGATATTATGTGCTACTGATATAACATACTTCGTTCATACAATAGGGGGCGTTTTCGCTTATTTACTAAAACCTTTGAGTAAAATATTCGGATGAAGCCATGTTGAAGTAGGCTGCACGAAAACTATGGTACAGGTGACCTGTCCTTGAATATAAAAGTAAACACACGATTGACTTGTTCAAGTCCGCGAAAACCAGAAGAATAGTGGAGCATCGACCGTTTGCCTTCCGAGTTTCTACAAGCATCAACTGATATAAAAAGTAAACACGGGATTGACTGGTTCAAGTTCCTCAAAACTAATAGAATAGTGGAGCCTTGACAGATGCATTGTTTGCCTTCAGAGTTTCCCCCAGCATAAACTGAATACGTCTGTAACGTAATATTTCAAGGAATATCGAATCAAACCATAGTTGATAAGACACATCATAACTGGAGAACTGCCCCGATAGGCTATGTTAAAGAAGGTCCATCATAATTAAATGGCCACCTACGAAGCTCATGAATAGGATGTCGGCTTGGTGGGCTGATTACATACTTGGAAGACCGAATAGTCTTGCTCTTCGAATCTTCTGAGGCCATGGAGGATGATTCCAATCGTGTTAGGAGCAAATGACAGATGTGCAGGGGCTATGAGAAAGGCAGTCACCCAAAATCATTGGCAGATGAGGAGCCAGAGGCACTGAATGCACTGAGGTCCTTGTTGCTAACGTGGCACTGCTGAAGTTTCTACCTACATGAATGCAGCTAATGGCCGGCACAAGCCGTCAACGGCTTTTGAATGCGCAGCCAATGGCCTGCACTTTGGGCCATCCACAATCTACAAGCATCTGTCTCTAATTATGACAAACTTCCGTTTCGGATGAGAACTGATTGTGAAGCTAGACCCATTATCAGCTCATTAAATCACCTAGTTGAGGAATCGAAGAATAAATTCCTTACCGTAGACTGTGTATGAATGGCGAGAGATACATTCTAATGGCTAAAGCACATAGGCACCAAGAGGGAATATGTCTAGAAATTTGTCTTACTTCCCCTCAACCTTAAGAATGTCCAATGAGGATTTCTTTAACTTAATGATGGAACTACATAACAAGGTACAAAATGGAGCTGCGATGATAGAAAGGCTGTGATGTGAAGTCGGCCACTGCGTCAGCTCTTTTTGCGATGGTGGACTATCAAACCAAAAACACCAAGAAGCCTGATACCGACTTTAATCAGAGGCACAATTTTTTGGTTAAAGTATAAGTGCAGCAGTGGCTGCAAGGTGGACAACCTCAGAGGCAAATAGAGCGACCATGGATGAGAGTGAGAAGGCTCAATTACAAAGTGTTGGAAAGATCAGAATACCCCGAAATATGAGTGTTTTATCTGCGCAATACCTCATTGAGCAAAAGATTATCTGGGCTGTGAAATCAGAGTTCCAGTTAATGCTTGACTCAAGAAGCATTAGCGTAATCCAATCACACGTTGAATCTACTTCCAACTTTTGTGAGACTAACAGCAGCAACCAGAGCCAACCAAGACAAATGAGCGTAATATCAATTACACCGAAGGGTGAATCAGTATGATTACGAGGCTAAAATGATTGATGGTTTGATATCCCGATGGAACATAACACTATCACGAGGCTACGAGCATATCAACTCATTTAATTCACCAGCGCATACCCTGATCAGTCCTGCATATGGAGTCTTACAATTACTTAATTTCAACAACCATTTTCTGGACACAAATGAATTAGGCTTAGCCATTGGTAAATTTTTGACGTAGGAAGTGCACCCTGTGACTTTTGAGATTCATAAGCTAAATGACATGAAACAATGGTACTACGTGCATGAGAAAGGCATGACTATTCTTCTCCACTGGCTAAGGGAATGATGATATTATCAAATCGCAAGATATTTTTCATTATCTTCATCGATAATGTGGCGACAAGTTGCTTCAAGTTGTATAAGAAACTGATGCCGAAGCGAGTGTAGTGGAAATCTTATTAGATAAATACATTCTTTCTCTGCGGGATAGGTCAAGCCACTGTGGTGCCTGATGCTCTCTGTCACAATGAAGTCGAAGTGAACCTTGGTGCGATCAGCAACAAATAGAACAGACTAGACAGAGATCCGCATATCAATAACTACCGACCTAGAGACAACGCACCCACTGCAATGAGCTGAGGGAGGTGTGACGTGCCGGTTTGTAACGGAGGATGAGGTTCTGTATGTGCGTACCGGGGTACATGCTTGGCATGGGTAGATGTAGCACCAGGTACAAAGGAAGGCGCACAATGTGCCCAATTTTGGAACGTAAAGAAAAGCTTTAAATATTAAGGTGATAATTGCCAATCGGTATTAAAAATCATTCTAGGTTTTAAATACTGAACAACAGTAACTTTTATAGGTCGTCAATTCGAGTGAATGGTGTTTTATTTGATTAACCAAGAGTTTCATCTTATTGCATTTCAACGTTGAATAGTTTTTCTTGAATCTTAATGTAAGAATTTCAAGAGGTTAGAACCAAAACATCCTGCAAATCTACGTTCTCTCGGTTAAACAGTCTGGACAGAACGTTTATGTCTTAGTTGGGGCGAATTACATAACACTCTTTCAAGAAGTCCACACCATAAAAGACCTTGTTTGGTCAGTTACCCTAGAAAATAGTTTGGTACGTCGCTTTAAAGTCATCTGAATTCCAGAGGTGTATTGACCATTTCGTCAATAGACTGTGTACATGTTTGATGATTAGTCTCCACAATGAGGAAAAGTATTAACCGCTCCCCTCACACTCTTTTAAGATCTACATGGCCAAGCAGGAAGAAGCCCCATGCCTTCATCCCTTGCACAATCTCTTGTTCTTGTTTCGTGAGAACCAGATGAAGCGAAATGTCGTTATGTTTAATAAAAGGTAAGTTTAAGAAAAGGTAAGATCGCACAAGATTAGGGTGATTATGAATGTCTGGTAAGGGTGCATATTTTTACAGTAATATGTATTCCCATCTATTGTAGAATTGTTAGAGAATGTTCTCACAAGTTGGCTGGATTGGTTTATATTGTAGCATTCCTATGTTTCGAAGTAATGTGAGCTTACATCATACAGAAAGGTATCGTGTGGTTAATTATAAGATTAAATACTACATTAGATTCCCTTACATTTTCATTGAAAATAAAGCTGCATATAAAGGCTTAAACACGGGGAACCATTCACCTGATACAAAGACATCCGGGATTCCTTAGTTATTAGTACTCCTCTTTAATCCCTGAAAATTACAATTCATATTAACCTCATGCGAAGACCATTCGCTTCCAACGATTTAAAATGATCTTTTAAAATCACAAAGTACCAGTCTGTAAGCAAATTTGTCTCAAAATTGCGGTCAAAACGTCGGTGGATGAAGGATTTACGATGAGTGATGTTATCTCTCGGGTCAGAGTACGCATTGATGAAGTGAACGCCTCACGTTAGAAGGTCCACGAAAGCTGCTGATGTCACTCGTTACCAGATTAGGTGTTCTTCTTTTCTCCACGCGACGTTTTCTAGTTTTCTTCTTTGTTGAGATTATTCCTCTTCATCTTTCCTTCACCAAGATACTAGGCGTTATGTTAGAACATGTTTCGTACAAACAATAACCTGCGTTTTCGATTATTTAGTATAAAATTTGAAAAAGAATATTCCGATGAAACCATGTTTAGGCAAATGCTTCATAAATCATTGCAACAATTTTTAAATAGGCTGCACATAAACTCTGATGCTGGTGATCTGTTGTAGAATATAAAAGTAAACACGGGATTGACTGGTTCCAGATCTCATAATCTATTAGATCAGTGGAGTCATGACAGATTCGATTTTCCGCGAGCCTTTAAATTAAAGATGTCAAAATCGTAGACAAATATTTCGGTAATAAACTAATGACCTGATTTTATTAACTGGCCCATTTTTAGTGTGAATATTTCAAGGAACACCGAATCAGGCCCTAGTTGAAACGTCCACGATAGAGCGTGTACTCCCCCACTGACGATAAACTATGTTGAAAGGATTTAAAATAAATAAATGGTCATCTTCTAATCTCATGTACTGGCTCGTTGGCTTGCTCACATTCATATAAAGGAGGGGCCACCGGTAATCTTCATCCCTGAGCGCAACGAAGGAGGCAGGAAGGGAAGGAATAAGTGCTGCCATAATGGGCTCTTCTCTAGTGATTCCTCTCCTGGTTCTCACCCTCAGCCTTATGGCCTTGACGCCTGCCTCCGCCAACAGAAAGGCAAGCGCAACTACGCTGATATCTGTGTTGTCCTTATCGTTAGGCCTGGTTGTCCTTAAATCGATATTATTTTCTAATATATAGCTTATATTTGTTATGTTTTCCTGATTCTCCCCTTCAGTCGTATGTGGTGTACATGGGGAGTCATCCTCACCGCCGAGGAGAAGCCTCTTTGATAAGTTCGGATGATATCACTGCCTCTCACCACGAGTTCCTTGGATCCTTCCTGGGCAGGTGCTCGAACCTTCCAACCAAAGCTGCGAGGAACTGTTCGCCTCTTAACCAAACATTTGAAGCGCATCTTAATCCGTTGTTTATTAATTATGATTCAGCAAGGAGAAGGCACAAGATGCAATCTTCTACTCATACACGAGATTCATCAATGGGTTCGCGGCAATCCTCAACGAGGAGGAGGCAGTGGAAATATCAAGTGGGACGCCCGGCCCATCTGTGCTTTTCTTAGTACTCCAGCTTTCTTCTACTTCTCAAGTTTGCAAATTGTCTCCTAATATGATCCTGGCTCTCCAAACTGCGTAGGGTCACCGGGGGTCATGGCGGTGTTCCCAAACGAGGGACGGAAGCTTCATACGACCCGTTCATGGGAGTTCATGGGCTTAGAAAGGGATGGCAGAGTTCCGGCGGACTCCCTATGGACGCAGGCGAGATATGGGGAGGACGTCATCATCGGGAACCTAGATACTGGTATGTCTTGTCTAGCTTTTCTATTCCTTTTTGCTTTTGTTGTTCTTCCTGTTTATTGTCGCGGACCTCCTGGCCCTCGTACCTAGCCTTCAAGACGAAACAATTCCATTTAAGAGTCCTGACGACTCTCATTTTTCTTCTCACTCATGTATGTCGTCTTTGCCATTTCCTGTGGCAACAGGAGTGTGGCCGGAGTCGGCTAGCTTCAACGATGAAGACTTGGGGCCTATCCCGTCTAGGTGGAAGGGAACCTGTGAGAGCAGCCCCAGTGACGGTATTAAGTGCAACAGGTATGGTGTTACCTGACTAGCGTTTAGATTTCAAGGTCTGGAATCGGACCAGGGTCAGCATCATAGGCAATATCCCCATTATGATCTCTTGTGCCATCCAAATCTACCGTATCATTATCATCAGCGCTGCTTCCCTGACTCAATAGTACCTAATCGTGTGTTTTTGCACATCTATCTCTTCGACATATCAAATACATCCGAATAAAATATCGATCGACGCTTGTTTTGTTCACCATATTTGGTTAACAATGTTCTTATGTTCTTGACGTCGTTCCATCTACTTTGGTAAAAACCTTCATAGAGTTTTGCATGTTAGGAATTTTCTATTTTACAATGCACGCTAGGATTTCATTGACGCAGGAAGCTGATCGGGGCGAGATTCTTCAACAAAGGCTACGTGGCGGCGGTGGGTCCAATCAAGGACAACCTAAATACTGCCCGTGACACCGACGGCCACGGCACGCACACCCTGGCCACCGCTGGTGGCTCATTCGCTCCGCGTGCCAGTCTACTGGGCTTTGGCAACGGCACGGCCAAGGGTGGGTCCCCCAGAGCTCGGGTCGCCGCGTACCGTGTCTGCTGGCCACCAGTAAATGGCAATGGGGGATGCTTTGACGCCGACATAATTGCGGGTTTCGAGGCAGCCATCCACGACGGCGTGGACGTGCTCTCGGTGTCCCTCGGCGCCGCCCCGCGGGACTACCTCAAGGATGGGATAGCCCTCGGATCTTTCCACGCTGTGAAGAACGGGATCACCGTAGTTTGTTCTGGAGGGAACGATGGCCCTGATTGGGAAACAGTGTCTAATGTTGCGCCATGGATCCTCACTGTCGCTGCGAGTACGATGGACCGAGAGTTCCCCAACTACGCGGTTCTCGGAAATGGAAAGCGACTGAAGGTCAGCTACACCTTTGCCCTGTCCATTCCCACTTTCTATCTTGTAATTGCTTCCTGCCCACCTCTAACCTGATGCCGCTGGCCTGTTGCGTTGATTCTACCTCGTTCAGGGTCAGAGCTTCTCAACCACCAGTTTGCCACGAAACAAGTTCTATCCTTTGATCAGCTCGGCCGCCGCTCGCGCCCCCAGCTCCTCGCTCGATGAGGCGTAAGGATAACTATAGCGCTACTGCTTTCTACTCTATCCGCTGCATTATCTACTGAGGATAACAGTGACTAAGAAAGGATTTGGAACTCTCTCAGCGCGCTCTGCCTCTTGGGCTCATTGAACAAGAAGAAGGTGAGGGGGAAGATCGTGGTCTGCTCCCAGGGGAACGTCAGCAGCGTCGAGAAGAGCCAGGCGGTGCACAGAGCGGGCGGCGTTGGAATGATCCTCCCGAATGCCCAAAGTCAGGCCTACGACGTCACGGCTGAACCATACGTCCTTCCTGCCATCTCGCTTTCATATCGAGATGGCCTCATCCTTTCGGCTTATTTAAACTCGGTGACGTAAGTATCCACGCAAATTCTAAAGCCTATACTCTGCTTTTAAGAATCTCGAAAACCAGGCAAAGTTTCAAAAGTGGGCTCAAGAACAGACCTGTCGGAAATTTTCTCCCAGAGTTAGCTTGGCCTCCTGCATGCAACAGTAGTTACCTGATGTTGTGGGCACAGCGGAGTTGTTATGGGATGGCCAGGGCAAGGGGGCCATCTCTGCGCGATGCTATAGGACGAAAGAGGAATGCATCATGACGGGTAGGGCAGCAGGGGCGGGTGGATGTTGGAGCGGGACAGGAGAAGTCGAGTCGAATTAAGTTCATCAGAGGTGTGAGAATAATGGCTTATTTCAGCTGGAATGGTCATAAATTTCGTGTTTTTAAAGTCTTTTACCTAATTATACACTTTTAAAAAGTAGTTGTCAGAGACCATTTAATTTTCCAGGTTATTCTAGCTTCCTATCTCAAACTATATTACATGAAATATTTTACTTACAGTTTAGTCATCACATTTTGTTTACAGAAATTAATTTATTTTTATTTTTAAATATACTTAATATGTTCAAATTTAGTAAAAAATTATTTTTCAGATATAATTATAACCATTATCTCTCTCCCTCTCTGGCTCTAAACGGGCCGGAAAACCATATTAAAGCTACTCAATTGTTACATAATACTTGACACCAGGTCTCCTACCGCAAGAATCACCGCACCTTCAACAGTTGTCGGCACCCACCCGGCGCCTTTCATGGCTTACTTCTCGTCTCGTGGGCCCAACTCTCTCAACCGAGAGATTCTTAAGGTTCAACCCCGACAGAGTTGCATTCTGTGCGTCTCTCTCTATCTATCGATCTCTAACGTTGAAACTGCTAGCAGCCAGATATCACTGCGCCTGGGGTGAGCGTTCTTGCAGCCTTTACTGGAGCGACCAGTCCTTCCGGTGACCTATTCGATAAACGCCGGGTTTTGTTCAACGCCCTTTCTGGTACGTCAATGTCGTGCCCTCACATCGCCGGAATCGCGGGCCTCCTCAAGAAACTCCACCCTGACTGGAGCCCGGCGGCGATCAAGTCAGCGATCATGACCACCGGTGAGTTCCGACAAGCAGTCGGCTCTGAACATAAGATTATGCATACTTCTCCATCTTATCTGTGCCTCCTGCTTTCTACTCGGTTGCAGCAACGACTGAAGATAACACGGGGAAGAACATACGTGATTCCTTCTTCCTTAGCGCTTCTCCGTTCAGCTACGGTGCCGGGCACGTCCAACCGAACCGTGTTGCGGATCCTGGCCTGGTATATGACATGACGGTGGTGGACTACCTCAACTTCCTCTGCGCCCGCGGATACAACTCTAGACAGGTCGCCACCTTCGCGGGGAAGCCGTTTTCGTGCCCGCGGAACCCTCCCCGGATTGTGGACCTCAACTACCCCTCTATCACCGTGCCCCAGCTATCTGGCCGTACAACGGTTACCCGAAGGGTAAAGAATGTCGGTTATCCAGGCACTTACAAGGCACAAGTTAGACGACCGAGGGGTGTATCAGTGACAGTTATTCCGAACACCATTGCGTTTACCAGAATCGGGGAGGAGAAGGCCTTTACTGTTACGGTGAAGGCTGAGCGTGGCGTGTCGAGGGGGTACGCCAACGGCTTGTTGACATGGTCGGACGGGCATCACCACGTCACAAGCCCCCTAGTCATCGGTATCGTGTGATCAAAGCAGGGACAAGTGCAGAACCTGTGGGTTTCATTATAAGCTTGCCCGCCAGAGTCCTAGGTTAATGAAGGACGTTGAATAAATGTCGCTAATGACTGAAGGCTTTTCCTTATGTGAAAGTAATAATCTCTCAATGACCGACAAGTACATCAACAACAAAGGAAAAGTGGTGTCTTCAATCGACCAATGAATCTGAAGGATGAAATAAGAAGCGTATTTCAAAAGAAAATTTATTTATCAAAAGGTTCTAATGAATATATCTATTTATTAGCGTCATCGATGTTTAGGGAAAGTGCCACTCACACAAAAAATGTTGACGAACCGTCAAAAAGTCGTGCTACCAAGATGACTCATATCGCATTCATCAGAAATATGTTTCAGTTGGTTGTCTCCGTGATCTGAAACTAACCATTTTTAAGAGCATTTTAAAACATTTAAATTTGACTGATAAACTCGAGTGATAAATGATGAAACTTCCATGGCTGAATGAAAGTAAAAAGGAAATAATATATAAAATATCAGTCCAACAAATATCACTGAAAACTTTCTATGCCTTTTTGTGAGAGATCCCCACAGTAAAAAAGATTTATTACAGAATGGTGAAGAAGACGCAATCTAGATTTATATTTTTAGCAGTTTCTACTAGAACATAGGAACAAAAATATATTAAATTTTCCATTTTACCATATTCCTACTATTTTCTATAAGGTTCTCTTTACCTAAAGGTTGTCTAAATAGTTTTACTATTTCAATATTTTTGAAGAGCAGAATGTTATTAGTAAATCGGATTAAATTTTTGATGTTTCTTTCACTAGGTTGTCTAGTATATCCTATTACATCTTTCTTTACATATCTATGTGGGGTGTCAATTAAATATTGTAATTTTCATTAACTATCTTTTAATTTATGTAAATGATTGTCCATCTTCACTTTTACTTTCTATATTATTTCTCTTTTTTCTACATGTAATTTTTACGATTATCTTTCCTATATTTTTTTCTAATTAACATTTTGGTACAATCCTTTCCAGAATACTCTAATCAGGTTGATCAAGGGCGGATCTAAGAGGTTCTTCTAAGTAGAATCAGCACCAGATCAAATCTTTGCGAGGATCAAATTGAGAATAGTATTTGGAAGGTTAAGTTCTTGTGGAGATCAATGATCTCCACAAAACTGGAGAACAGAGATGTGAGTGTGGGCATGAAAAAACGGGAAAATGGGAACAAAGGAATAATGGGGATTGATTCAAGAGGATCCCTATCCTCTCCTTCACGTGGCTCTATGCACCCCTTTCAATTGGACTCTTCTCTCTTATGTAAGTCCCCTAGTTTGATCTGAGTCGTCAATACTTCTTCTAAGTGTTGTATCTAGGCCATTTTTTGTCTTACTCCTAAACTCTTGTTCTTATACTTCCTTCTTACGTACGTAATAATTGGGTTCGTATCAATACCCCCCTCCTTGGTCCTTTAGGTAGAACTCAGGAAATTAGCATATGATATTATTGGTCAATTCCCATGAGTTCAACCTAGAGGACCAAGTGGAATCAAAAGGAAGGGGTATTGATATGAACCCAATTATTACATACGTAAGAATTGGCCAATGAATTAGAGTGGACTGTTAGACCTCTTAAAGTCAAAGACAGTCATTGGACACCAACTGGCTCAAAACTCTTAATCCTATGGGAAAACTTGCTTGCACTATCATAGTTGGGTCCATGACTCTCCTTAATTGAGAGACATGGAAAACTAGATGAATTGCTACTAAGGGGGGAGTTCTAACCTATAAACAACCTATCCCACCCTGTCCATAATTCAGTAAGGTCTAAAATATTTGGGGGATAATTTCTCATTCACCTTGGTTGTTAGAGATTTCATTCGATATGGCCTCTATGCTTATCTGCCTTAACCTTCATCTATTTTTGAGAGTGTTGTAAATGGGTTTTGAGGAGGGTGAGGATTTGGTCCCCTTGTTGTAACTTTTGATTGACTATTGATATTAATGAACGAAAAGGTCCATAGTGAATGGTTTATAGTGGATCTCGTCCATATGGAGCCTTGAATGAGGTAGTTTTAATAGAGGAATGGTAAGCTGTATTATATGAGAGCTCTGCCTAATGCACCTAGGCAAGTCCATTCCTTTGGTTTATATGAAATAAATCACCTCAAACAAACTTCTAATGCTATGTTGACCACCTCGGTCTGACCATCAGTTTGAGGATGATACGATGAAGACATTTGCAGCTGAATACCTTATATTTTATGTAGTTCTCTCCAAAAGGCACATGTGAATATCTTATTCTAATCAGAAATGATTTTTTTGGAGAGACCATGTAACCGGAGCACTTTGCAAATATTTGGGCCACTTGAAATATTGTGAATGGGTGTTTTAAATGAATAAAATGGCTATACTTCATCAATATGTCAACTACCACTAGGGTAGAATTGTAGATATTGGATAGTGGAACGCCCTCTATAAAAACCATAGAGTTGTCTTCCTACACTTGCTGAGGTATTGGTAAAGGTTGTAAGAGATCAGTTGGGGCCAATAATAAAACCTTGTTGTAGTGGTAGATTTGACATTTGTCTACATGATCATTAACTGATTTCTTTATTCCTTGCCAGTAGACACCTTCGGAGAGCCTTTTATATGTCTCAGGAACCCCTCATGCCCTCTAACTAGGGAATCATGGGCTTCTCACAAAAATTGTGAAATAAGCTTGGAAGATGGTGAGAGTACCAACATGTCTTTGTACAACAGTGAGCCATGGTGTAAGGAAAAATGAGGATGTGTTTTCTGATCATTAATGAGCTCATTCCAGATAATCTTGAGCTTGGAATCCATGAGGATTTCCCGCTGAACCATTCCCCCATCGAGGAGGAAAGGTCTTGAAATAGAGGTAGATGCTAACTCGACTAAGTGGGGTGTTCTAGAGAGGGTATCCACCATTGTATTGAACTTCCCTTCCTTGTAATGTATCTCAAATGAAAATCCTATCAACTTGACTAGCCATTTGTGATATTGAGAATAGCATACCGCTGCTCTAATAAATACTTCAAACTGTAGTGGTCAATTCAAATAAAAAATGACTAGTGAATCAAGTAATGATGTTATTTCTATATGACCTTGACAATTATAATAAGTTCTCTTTCATAAACTGACTTATGTTGATGACACAATGGGAGAACTATACTATGTTAGGCCACTGGACATCCAAATTGCATTAATACTGCCCTCACTCCTTGCCTTGAACCATCTATTTCCATCACAAAAGGAAGTGCAAAATTAGGGAGGACCAACACTAGGGTTGTGACCATAGCTTGCTCAAGCAGATTGAATGCTTCATTAGCTATTGAGTTCCACATAAAACTATCTTTTTTTAGTAAAGAAGTCAATGGCCAAGCTATAGCTGCATTAAACAAATTTTTTGTAGTATCTTGTGAGGCCTAAAAATCTTCTCAATTCCCATAGGTTCTTGGGTGGTGGCCATGTTTGCATAGTATGTTTCCCTTTGTCTATAGAAACACCTTCCTTGGAAACCCAATGGCCTAGATATTCAATAGAATGTTGGGCAAATTAACATTTCTTTGGATTGACATGAAGACTATTTGTAGATAATATGGATAATATTTAATATAAATGTTTCTCATGTTCTTATTCAGTCTTGCTATAAATCAGTAAATCATCAAAAAAAACAAGCACAAATCTTCTCAAATGTGGCCTGAATAGTTCATTCATAAGACACTAAAAAGTCGGCGGGACATTAGAAAGCTCAAAGGACATCACTATAAATTCATAGTAGCCATTATGTGCCTTGAATGATGTTTTATGTACATCTACAACATTCATCTAGATTTGATAATAACCAAACTTCAAGTCTAGTTTAAAGAAAATACTCACCACATGTAATTCATCTAGTAGTTCTTCAATGAGAAGAAAGGAAAAACACTAGTCACCTTATTAAGAGCACGATAGTCTATACAAAATCGTCATCCTCGATCTTTCTTTTTTATGAATAAAGTTAGGCTGGCATATGGGCTTTGAGATGGTTGGATAAGACCAGCTGACAAAAGCTCTTGTTCTAATTCAACTTCATTTTTCTGAAAATGGGAGTATCTATAAGGTCTCACATTGATTGGTTTGCTTCCTTCAATGATATTAATTGAGAGATCTATAAATAGTTGAGGTGTCAGCTTAAGGGAGGTTGGAAAACCTTTGGAAAGAGAAGGTATTTATCTGACCATAGATTATCATATGTGCCTTACTTTGGTATATCTTGGATAGTGACCTGGTGGAGCTCCAAGAAGAACAAGGATGGTTGTTTTATAGTTTTCACTAAAGACTTTTGGAGGTATTCTGACTTGGATAATGACAGCTCACCCCTTAATGTATTAATGATTTCATTGGATGCAAATTTCATTATTAGCATGTCATAGTGAATGTGTGTCCACCAAAGAGAGCTCTACCATTGTATACCTAATATAAGAGGCAAGAAATTCTGTGATAAGTATACCTTAAAAGTGAAAGGAAATTTCCTTACATATGCCACACCACTCTATTACCTATCCATTGCCCATCATGATATGGTATTTGACTCCATTCATAATTAAAAGCTTCAATGGATGACATAATTTCCTATTGATGAAGTTATGTGTGGCCCCCAAATCAATTAAAATGGTGATGAATATCCCTTAGATTGTACCTTTGACCTTCACAGTTTGTGATTGAGTAAGTACAATAGAATTCAAAGAGATATGAGTAGTAAATAATGCCCTGTCTATATTTTCACTCCATTCTATGTCCGAAGGGTCTTGTACAAGGGTCTCTTCATCGACCTATTCCTCCTCATTAATAATTAAAATATGTAGTTATTTCTTGCAAAGGTGTCCAAGGCTAAATTTTTCATCACAGTGAAAACAAAGCCCTTTGCTCTTCTATTTTGATACTTTGCATTAATAAGAAGAATACAGCAATGATTCCTCACATCTCTTCCTTCTAGTGGTGGAACTCTACTCTGTTGGCCCATAAGTGGCCCATTAACATAACAACTACCTATAGTAACTACCTCATAACTTCCTATTGACTACCCTCTTTTAGGAAATGACACACACCCTCTATTTAGGGAGAACCCCCATTGTAAGAGAAGTATGAGGATGGCTTGCTCTCTCTCTCTTCTCTCTTCTCTTTATTATGTTTGATGAGAACATAACCTTCAGTGTTCTAAGGGATTGGTACTTGACGCGACTTAATCGTTGTATAATAAATCATGCAAATTTAAAATTTATAAAACTAGAAAATACTAATTTTTAGAATTTTAAAAATATACTAGAATGAGTAAACCAATTATAAATTGATAAAAGGTTTCAAAAATAGTGAGTAATTTCCAAGTTGATCATAGGGATATAATATAATATCAAAAATATTTTAGAATTTTCCTAAAAAAATATGATTTTTTATAATTTTTTAACAGAATGATGAATAGAATTTTAAGAATTCACAAAAGGAAATAAGGTGATGACGTCAAGGTGACATCAGTGCTCGACGAACATCAACTAGGTGGAAATAGAGTTCCATCCAACAATTCTTACGAAAGCAATTACCGTCAAATTAATGCATTAAATTAAGTGTTGTAAAAGCCCGAAGAATTGTAACTCAATGAAAAAGGATATAAAAATTTGAAATCGTGCTAAATATCATCAATTTAAATGAAAATCAAGTTTAAAGTAGAAAAAATAGAGTTCTGACTTCACGACAGCAATCATTAGAATTTTATATGTTCAGAAGAATTTCATGTGATGTCCACAGACTTGAAGGCTCTCCTTAGACATAAATGATGTGGACAATGTCTAGATCTTCTTTCAAAGTCTAGAAATCAGTGAAATGCATCGCCAAATCATCTCCAACAGCTGTCACCTAGTAGAACTGAAAAATAATAACTTACAGCCCTTTGGCGACTGTTACCCTATGGAGATAAGCTAAATGGAGATGAGGCATGTCACAGAAGCTTCATCCTCAAGCTAGTACAGTAAAAGGAGGCCATTTATTGCATCTAGTATGCTTTTAGGAGGTGGCGACTCATCTTCTGACGGATCGTCCTCTTACTAGTGATGACTTGTTCACCGATCAATCGGAGATAAGTTCCTCGTTGAGTTCACAATCTTTTGTTCAAAATTTAAAGAATAATTTCATGCAACGTATGCATCCCTCTAGATTTTCTCCTCTGAAAACATTTCTCTCTTCTCTTGATAGATATAATAATTTCTTGACATGCTAATAGATCACAATGTAGATTCCTAGGAACACCATGACATTTGAACCATGATGTGAGGTTCTGTAAGAGATGATTGAACTGGTGCTTTGTCATGCTATTCTGGAGTTTTTTTTCTTTCTATGGCATCAATGTGAAAAGACATTGTTACCTAGAACTGTTGCATAGTTTGCAGTAGTTGCCGCATCAGTTTGTTAGATTCCTCTTGTGATCTTCGTATTTCTTCACTGAGTTTTCTCTATTCCATCTTAAATGCAACATATTCTACTTCTAAGACTTCAATCTGTGCATCTCAAAGCTTGCGGGTCATTGAATGTGTTGGATTGTTGGCTCTAATACTAAATGGTATGATCCTCTCTAAAATACTCTAATCAAGTCGATTAGGGATGGATCTAAGAGGTTCTTCTAAGTAGAATCACTATTTAATTGATTGTTGAAAGGATTGAATCAAAAATAGTATTTGGAAGGCTTAGTTCTAGTGGAGATGAGTGATCTCAGAACTGGAGAATAAAGATGTGGGTGTGAGGGTGGGAAAATGGGAAAACAGAAGCAAAGGAACAATGGGGATTGATTCAAGAGGATCCCCATCATCTCCTTCACATGGCTCTTCGCACCCCTTTTAGTTGAACTCTTCTCTCTTTTATAGGTCCCCTAGTTTGATCCGAGCCATCAATGCTTCTTCTAATTGCTGTATCTTGGCTGTTTGTTGTCTTCCTCCTAAACTCTTGTTCTTATACTTCCTTGAATGTAATAATTGGGTTCATATCACATTTCAACTCTATGCTTCATAAGACATTTCTTCTATCTCCTAGTCTTTCATTTTAAAATATTTTGTATTGGTTCCTAGTAGATACAAGTGTGGTTTTCACTTGGTCTTCCAATTATGTCTTATTTTCTAGCTTTTTAATGACTTCATTTTCCTTGTCTATAAGCATTGTGGAATTCAAGAAATAGTTCTAAAAATTTCTTTATCTTTGGCTGATCAGTAGCAAACAATATATTTTTCTTTCCTTTTTCTTAATTTTATGATGAAGAAATATCTTCATTAATTCATGTTTTCACTATTGTCCTCTTCTTCCTTTTCTCAATTGTAATCCTGAGCAACCAGCCTTCAAGTGACTTGATTTCATATACTTATGTTATTTCATTTTCACATTTATAATTCATAATAGTATAAAATTATTTAGCTTTTCTCCGAAATTTTCTACCATGGATTAGTATAAATTATCTTAAGACTTTGGTTAGCATAATCATATATTCTTTCCTCCTCTTCTTTTAAAAGTACACAATCATCTATAATGCTGGTACATTTCAATCTAATAGTCCTTTTCATGAGTTTTTGTATTCAAACTTCTTCTTTTTTAACTTTGTGGCATAAATTAATAGGGATCCTAATATTTTTTTCAAATGTTTCATTTATGTGATTCCTTTATGAGTCACTTGTAATTTTTCGTATATTTGCTACATTATTCTATGAGTAAGTATCTATTTAATAAAAAATACTACATCTGTAATAAATGTATATCATTGATAAGTTAAAACTTAGGTGAAGATTTATTTTTGGTTCTTCTAGGATACAAAATTTGATCCATTAAATAAGAGTGAATTGTGGATTGTGTTCTCTCCAAGTTATATATTGATGCACTAACCATTAGATCTACTCAAAAAAAATATATCTTACATATAAAAGTAAACTTAGATACAATTTGTTGGATTTTTGGCTACATTTAGATCAATAAGTGGTGGTTGCATTGATTTTTTTATAATAATTTTTCTAATAGGTCTCTTTGAATTAATAAACCTATGCCGCAACTTCCAATTGTTGATGGTACTAAGCATAAGTTACTGTGTTACATTTATGAGAAAATTATTTATGTACTTTAGACTTTTCAACCTATCAATTTTTTATTTATCTCATAAGATTATGACTAATTGTTAAACCCAAGGGATTAAACCTTGAAATGAAAAAAAATTGATAAATAAGTGAAGCACAACATTTTTGGAAAATAAATATATATCTTAAAAAGGTATTGAAATAGGTAAATGAGAAGAGGTAAATTATGTCTAATATTTTGATTCATTTATCTATATCAGTCAACTATTTAATTGTAGCCAATTATGTTAAGACACATGTATTATGAAAATAAATAAAAAAATTGAAAAATAAAAAAGATATTTATATCTGAAGTCATTACCAATGACAAAGTTGTTTCACTATGATAGAAAAATTTTGAGTTCAAATTTCAGATCGAATGAATCAAATAATAACAAGTTATGAAATTCAAATTGATCAAATGTCGTTACCATATGTTCTAGAAAATAGTGAGAATTTTAATTACTTTCTTGATTTTATTCAATTATTTCAAAATAAGAAATTCATGGAGGATGGTGCCATACAAGCAAAGATGTTATAAAAATAAGAATAACAATTTGATGAGTATTTACATCAATCCATCATCCTCCAAGATCAAGGTAAGACCACTGTGAACTTCAATTGTGTCTAGTTTGTTTTATCCATCATTTATGTGATATTGGTGATCAAAGCATTCTTTCAAATCTTATGATCAAACTCGCTATTTGGCTCAAAGGCAATTAGGTAGTGAGGGGAGAAGTTTTCAGCAAAGTCATGAGGTGCTTTGTGTCTAATTTAACATGTGAAGGGTTAGATCTCTATAGAGATTGAACTAGTGTGATTTAACTATTGATTTCGTGAAAATTAGTGTTTATTTTCAAGGTAAATACTAAAATCTAATATGAATGATCCTTCAAAACTAAAAGTAGCCAAGTGATGGGCAAACTAGTATAAAAAAATATAGTTAGAATGCATCTCAACACATTCACCCATGGAAAGAAAATATAAAATTATAGAAAAATCAATTCAACCTCACTCTTGGTATTTTACCTAGCCTCTTAGAAATCACACTTGGCCTTATAGTTTCCTAGATTAATGTGTAAAATAAAAGAGCTTTAAAGTGATCTATAACCACTCTAAATGAAAAAATATTATTTAATTATATTCACGATAATCATCCAATTACAATGATTGATTGTTATAATTAACTCCCTTCAAATTTTTCTTAAAATACTTATTCAAACTAAATATTTTTGTCAACAAGTTATTATTAGATAAGCCTCTATTCATTAAATAAATTTTAATGTCACAAGATATATAAAAGGTTTTATTACAAGTATTTTCTTGGATAATGATGTTGTCTTGGGGATGTTCAAAATTCTAATAAATAGATGAATTTCGAGGCTTCATTTCTTTTGTGGCGTTCACATAAGGATGTTGACAAATCATTGAAGGTGTTGTAGTTTCAAAAATGTTTAATGATTTTTTCTACACACGATGAGTATTCCTCAAATCAAAGCATTCACATAGACCATCCAACAAGGACCTCTCAATTACTCTCTAGATTTCCTATGTGACAACTTCAAGCAACACCTAAGTGATCTGTTTTCCTTAAAATAAACGCAAATTCAAATGGTTGATAGAGTGATGTGATATGATTGTTAAATGTCTCAGATATCCTTGATTTCTACATCTCTTAAATATTGTCTTCTAATATATGATCTTTTTGAGATTTAATATCTACATGTACATGATATAGATTCATATGATTTCGATGAGGATCCTTTGGCATGAACTTATAACTAATAATACATCTCTTATTAAATCAACAATTCATTGTGAAAACTAATTATAATCACTTCAAATACAATCTAATCACGAAAATCTATCTTAAATCATGAGTTCAATTTATAAGATCATGGTGTTGATGTCATAAGAGTAAAATCATTTTCTATTATATAAGATTTGATATTTATAAATTTACACATTAGAGTGGCATACACAACTTCAATCTATTATATTCATGTAACTTCTATTTAACCATGCAAATACTACTATGCAGGTGCATAATAGATTAAGCTTTTATACTGATATTTTACTTGATAAAACCTCATTGATTCATGTGTCTTAGTCACTTCAACTCTCATTGTGATATCTTTTGTGAATAGTTCTAATTTTCACTTCAACATCTAAAATGATAATTTAGCTTCGTAATTGATTTTATACTTATTTATGGCCATCAAAATATCAACTTTTTAAAGGGAAAAAGATCCTTTATTAATGGATCTAAAAGCACAACTATTACTAAAAATATCTATCTAAAACAGATTATTATTAGGTTACATGAGTAGATTCATTGGAGCATACAGCATGTGAACTTTACTTATATTGATTTTCATGTGTTGACAATAAGGCCATCACTTTCATCGCCAATAATCTAGCGTTTACACTATGCATATTGAATTAATTTTTATTTCATTTGAAATGTTGTATTAATAGGGAACATTTCTAGTCTACCTATCTCTCCAGAGGACCAACTGGCAGATATCTTCATTAAGGCCCTTTCTCATTGTTTACTATCAAACATTTGTTCTAAGCTGAGCATGTGTAATCCCGGTGCTTAGACAATCATACATCCACATATTACGATGTTTAAAGAATTGAGATGTATTACTTGTTGTCTCCTTTCAAGCGTCAGTTCTCTCCCTCTCCTGCTTCTTACGATCTCTCGTATCTGTCCAGCTCTCAACATGCTTCCCCAAAAGGACAATTCAAAAATATATGTAACCATTATTTAGTACCACACAAACCCTCTCTCTCTCTCTCTCTCTCTCTCTCTCTCTCCCCACCCTCCAGTGAACGTGCTTCGTGCGTTCACTGGAACAGTCAACGACCGCCTCCCGGGTTCGGTTAAACTCTCTGCCTATAAGTCGATGCGTTCCTTCACATTTCCAGTGCCGCCAAGAATACCCTCCACTCATTGTCTGGAGCCCCACGGCGTTCAAGTCCACCATTCTGACCTCAGGTGAGCTTCGTCCAGTTGTCGGAACAACTACAACGGTACACCGAGCATCTCAGTCTGATCTGAGTCTGTTCCTTCATGTTCGGATGCAGCGATGGCTGAAGTAAATGCAGAGAGAACCAAAAAGGATTGCTCCTTCCAGGACACCCTTTCAGCTACGGTTCCGACAATATGCGCTCAAATGGCGTCATGGTCCTCCACCCGGTCAACGACGCGATGCCGGATCTCAACTGCCCGTCCATCACAATCGGAGCATCTATCGTCCAACGTCAGTCAGTAAGAACCTGAAGAAAGCTGGCGCGGATGAAGACATCGCGGTGTTTATCTGTGACGGTAGATACTAGTGTTCAACCACGTAGGGGACGATGAAGGGAATAAGCTTGACGCTGATCAGAGCTTTTAAGGCGTCAGCTAAGGAGATGGGAGATGGAATGCCCACTATTTTCTTGTATTCCTTTCTTGGGACAGTTAGTTCCCACGTACTGGATTGGCAAGGTTGTTTTAACCGAGCCCGCCAAACTCTTTTGAAGTGTATGCTCCCCCCCTTTTCTTGGAATAACAGAGTGTGTTGATGTTCTTCTTCCTTACGGGGTTGCTGCCTTCTCTCTCGATCTCTCTGTAGACTGGTCCTCGTGCTCCGGTGTAGGATCTTTTCCAACATACGAGACGGCATTCACGTCCATGGCGAATGTCGGACAAGGTTCGGTCAACCGACGACCATCACCACGTCCCTTGGCGGCTAGTGTCCTGTGAGTTAAAAAAAAAAAATGACAGCGCGTCGAGTTCAACTCCAATGCATCACATCGGCATTCAGATTTGTTAACTGATGAAAATGTTAAAAAACTGTTAAAACTTTGGTTTCTTTTTTATTTGATACCTTTAGTTCCATTAAAGTATAACTAGTCCATAATCACGGCTTCAAGGCCACATTAGTTCTATGTACGACACAGGCCTCCAAGAGCTTTCGGAGATTACGCGTCAAAGTCAAAATCCGAGAGAAGAGTCGGCCCAATTCAGCGAGCCGGGGATCAATATGAACCATTTCTATGTTACATTAGGACACGAAGAGAGAGTCTAGAGGCTAATTTTCTATCCGAAGGACATTATATCTGGGCCCAGACGTGAATTTGTAGGAGCCCAGCCAAGGTGTTTTTCCAGGGTCATAAGTGTGTTCGAGTCCTGTAGATGTCAGTTTACAAAGCACTAGAGAAAGAGAAACTAAGGTGCATGAAGAAAAACACACGTCTCAGGTAAAAAAGGGTCCTGTAAATATGTTTGCACTTTCTGGAGAAAGTTAATATAACTGAAAAAGAATCTGATATCAGATCGGAATAATGGATTCAAAAGGATAATATACACTGGGTTTGGCCGAAAACTCACTTGATATACTGGGTACGCGGACTAGACTCATAAGAACGTGGCCAGACATACATGTGTCAGCGATTACTGCGAAATGCTGTCAGGTGCGGGCGCGAACGCCTGAAGCAATAGGAGTCTCAATGCCTGGAATGGCGCGTGAGCTAGTAGAGGAAGAGGCCCGGATGACGATTCAAGTCATTGACGCAGAGATCATTCGAGTTTAAACGAGTACCAAATGACTAACTTAATCAAACAATACTATTACATGATCAAGGATTTACATAACAGAAAGGCTTGGAAATAGAGGCTCTTCAAATCCCTCAATATCTCTTACCATCATCAAAAAGTTGCCAACGAAGTTTTCCAAGATAAATGGTTGAATATACAATAAAATTAGGTCTACGCCATGTGTAGACAGTGTAGACACCATTGGCACAGCAGAAGGAACCGAATCTCTTTATAAAATGTAAGAAACCTTTCCAACTTCGCTTGGTTCATACACGGTGTGTTAACGTTTTTATATGCCTAGTTATTCTTTTATTTAAATTCTAATGATTTTTCTCACAAAAAATTAAATTGGTTACCGATCAAAAGTCTTTTATGGTATAAAAGGGCATGTCCTGCATATCATTCTTACCTATATTAATGTACAGTGATGTGTAGATGTAGGCATGTAAATATGCCATAGAAAGTTACAAACCTAAATGTTACTAAAGAAGAGGAGACCAACAATTTCTACTTACAAAAATGTACATATCGGCTCCCATAAAAATCAAGTTTAGCAACAACCAAACAAATGCATAGATTAAATCATTTCCCAGAAAGAAAAATATAACTATTGTAGGACCCATTTGGGTTGATGTAGAACTTTAACTATTCACATGATTTTATTATTGTAAGTTAAATGTATTTTTAAATTGGATGGTTCTTAGAACTAATGTCAACCATTTGTCTAAATATGGAAAAACTAATCCATTTACAAGTGACTGTCTACTTTTATTTTTCTTCAAAAATATTCAAAATTCATTTTTCGTTTATTTACATGATGCCTTACTTTCCAATTTCAATGTTAAATTATTAACACTATGAATGTCCGTATTATCATTATCATAACTACTAGACAATATAAATTGAGCTCCGCAACCACGAGTAATTCCTAAATAATATGGGTTTCAATTACTCAAAATTGATAAATAAGAAAAGAGAAAAATAAAAATGAATCAAAAATACATATGCTTATGTTAACATATGGACATCATCTGGATCATTGGATATATTTTCAATTGATTTTTAATTTTTTGTGAATAAATCAGTTAAAAAGCATCAAGGAAGAAATGAACAGAAAAATTTTGATTAAGAAGAATATAAAATATTTTATAAATAAAAATTGACTCAAGCCCTTCATAGGTTGACCTATGTCAGCCTAGACAAGAAGATATAGCCATCAAAGGGTCAATATTGGGGACAAAAAAATTCATCATAAGGTATTGAATTTCTTGGGTCGAGTTTTGATATAAGTCAAGTAAGAGATAGAAAGATTCTCTATTAGGTTTGAATTGTATGACATCTTAGATGGTGGTGAAAAGTTCTTGAGCATCCCTGATCATAACACGACCAGAGTTTTATTATAAGATTTTTAATCTCTAGCTATATAACATTATAATTCGATAAGAATCTACTTTATAAAGTGTGGACTGGGTGCCATTGAAGGGAAACTATTAACTAAGTACATATCAAAGTAATGACTAATTAAAGTAAAAATCAACTAGAATGGAGTTGAGTATCGTGATTTCAATAGTTGTATTAGTTATGTATTATTTCAGCTTATAGCTACTTTACCAAGCCTATTCAATCTTTTTTACTAGCGTGATTTGTACAATTCTCTTATCTTTATATGGTAATTTAATTTAGAGCCATTCCTACGGGGATACAATGTCTTTGCGATTTTTCCATCATTCCAATGAAATCTCATAACCGTTCACTCCTTTTTTACATTGGGTTATTATTACTTGGTCTCCAGCTTGATGATTTCTCGTGAACAATGGATGGAATGGATTGCCTCAGTCGACGGCGTGGGGATCTTCTTATTATTAATTAACGCAAAACATGCGGACCAACATGAAGAAATATATATAATTGGAGGCAGTTGTTATATAACTATTATATCTAAAAGCGGAGATACCTGCTACGAAAGGGAACAATGGAAAGCTAGTCATTTCTTTATCAACTATGGCAAGAATAGCTATAATTATATATCCACACACTTGACAACGCATCTGGTTTACTTTATTCCTTGAGAGTCATCGGCATGTGTCCAGCTAATCTGACGATGATGGCGCGTGACCCATGGCTGGCTGTACTACCCCTAATAGCCACGCATGGGAAGCGGAAAGGTCTTACCCACAGGCGACTGCTGCACCCTCTCGAGTAAATGGCCTGAGAACAAGACCCATCACCTCCAACTCCTTTCCCGTTGTTTGTTGTTCCCAAGCGTGAAACCGTCTTCCCATCTTTCTCCCTTTAATGCCTGTCTCACAAGTGAAAGGAAAGGAAGGCGTACAGGTAGATTGATCGAGAGATGGACTACGACAGATATACCTGTTTAGTATATATAGATTGATAGCGAGAGAGAGAGAACTATGTACTGGAGGCGAAAACATGAATGCTACCCTCGTGGACTGATGACAATGTCAGGTTTGAAAGATGGTGTTGCAGTCACTGAAGCAGATTGCGGGGGGGTGTAGGGCTTGAATTCCCTACCCAGCTTTCTGCCAGGAAGATCGAGAGGCAAATGAAAACTGGGGTCAAAAAAGAGTGGTCGCAGGGCAAAGGGTCCTCGTCCTTGTTCGGGCACCTGACAGCTCCTCGTGCAATCTAGAAGTGCGTGCAGATTTGTCAACATGGGCCCCCCCTCCTCCCACGAAAGAACAAGAGATAGAGATAGATAGATAAATAGATATAGAGAGAGAGAGAGAGGGAGCAGAGTGTCACCCTACGAACCTATGATTTCTTTCTCCAGTGACGACGTGGGCACTTTTCCTTTCTCTTTTCTTTTGTAGTAACGAGGAGGAAAAAGACGAAGGTGGGGAGATGAAAGGCTCCCTCAGTATTGAAGAGTTTGTACATACCGAGGAGTTTTGACTATATGAATCGATTCGAGACCTTCAAAGTTCCCTTCACTTTCTCGGCACTTGGTGTCTCCGCATCCCTCCTTCCTCAGGAGAGTTCTTCCTCAGATTACAGGGGTCCCCTTCACTGTGATACAGACCATATGATGGTTCCTTTCAATCCCTGGCGAGATGACATGCCCATAGATCGCCGTTTGCTTCATTGCTGGGGAGCCTTAACCCTTGGAACATAGAATGACTCCTGCCACAGAGTGGATTGAGAACATTGCCGATCGAAGTTTCGTGCGCGAGAGAGAAGAGTTTGGCGATGTAATCCGAGTGAAACCTATGGCATGACACATCTCATAGTTGTGTAAGTATGACTTTCAATCTTGTTGAAAATGTATTCGGTTGTTATATATATCCCTACAATCTAAAATACATTGAAATGCGGTGAGTCATCGACCATCAAAATGCTCCCCTCGTACGTGCTATTTAACTGCACGAAAATACTTTATTTCAAAAAAAATAACAACGCACTTAAAAACAAAAATAAGAAAATCGCCTTTTGGGTTGCTTTTAAAATACCCGTTTATCTTAATTCTCCTTGGCAAAAAAGAGTGTATATGACGCTAGGTATTAAGATATCTGGTTGCCGACCCTAACCCCAAGCATTATTATATGAGAGTTTACGTAAACATTCTAGGTCTTATTCTCAATTATTTAGGTGAGATATCATGTCGATTTGTGTTGTAGGACTACTGTAAATAACGTTGGCGCTCTAAGCTCTACATTTTTGTATGCATCCACGAGAGAGATTTCGCTTCACATCACCAATAGGTTCATCTTAATCGTTCTTTTCACTGGATTTAGCCATTTGCTCAAAAATCAATTACTATAACCTTCATTCCCGCAAAAGAAACTCAAAACAAAATTCACGAATTCATTCATTTTTTTAAAACAGGTTATTAAGGTTAATGTACAGTAGAACCTAATAAATCCGACCTTAAGCCTATCCCCGTAAAGGAATCAATAAAACATAAAAATGAATGGTCAAGCCAATAAGCGTCATCATATAAATCCCTCGATCTAACGTACTCGAATCTGTTGGCTAGCGACTCGCTCATCAACACTCATGTCTTTACATCTTCTTTTTAAACTTTATACTGCCTAAAATTAACTACAGCCTCTCAACGCCTTTAGAGTAATGGAGATCATTAAATTATGAACAAGACTGGTAAGAATAAGCGGAGTGAGAGAGGAAGAAGACGAATGAGAGTAGAAGAGAGGATACTTCACGTGAAGAGTAGTAGGTGGACTAGGGTATCTCTAGCTGCCTTATTTCTTTTGTACGCTCCCCCTGGATATCTGAGTCAGAGAGACCCCCCCAACCTGGAGAACAGGGTTGGCCCACTGTTGCGAACCGTGCGGTTTTTTGACGGTGCATCCCCATTTACGGAGCCGCAATATCTAAGCCGTTTCTGGGAACCAAGACTTACATTCGCTCCCAGTAGCATTAGCGGCACATCCCCAGAAAAATATTTTATTTTGTGGTAAAAAAAGATAGAATGCAGATCATCACACGAGGGCCCAGAGAACTGCCCTGTCACAATGATTTTTATCTTTTTCAAATACGTTTTCCGTGAATGTAGAATTTCTTAAATAATTGTCTATTCACCTTCCTCCCTCGTTCCCAACTGTCAGGTGACTGATTCCCATAACAATAAGTACATTGATACGCCCTCTTCACTGCTCCAGATTTAACTTAGCGTCATCCCTTTCCTTTTCGAGGGTTTGGTTGGAAAATGAAGTCTGTAGACGCCTACGGAATCCCCTAGATCCTGACCTAGGAGGATTTCAATAGCTGTGCCTCTTTTAAGGTTTTGCTTCGCTAACCTCCCCTGTGACGATCTGCTAGAACCGCTGTCTTTTCCCCCCGGCCTAGACCTTACCCTCGTGTGTTAATAAATACAGAGGGAGAAGAAGAGAGCAGAGACCTCACTCCGCTACCAATACAGGCATCCAGGAAAGGGGCTCTCCGCCATGGCGCCGGCAATCCTCCCTATTCTCTGGGTCACCCTAGGGGGGCTCTTCGTCATCGGGTGTCTACTCTTCACACACCTCCTCCCTTCTCTAATGCACTCCAAGCTCCCCCTGGGAAGCTTCGGGTGGCCCTTGCTCGGGGAGACACTGAGATTCCTGCAACCTCACTCGTCAGATGCCCGCGGAAGCTTTCTTCAGGACCACTGCTCTAGGTGATCGTCTCCCTTCTCACCATCAAATCATCTTGCTAAGTATCTCCGAACCGTCTCATCGTCATCTGCTATGGCCATCGTGCAGGTACGGGAAGGTATTCAAGTCGCACCTCTTTCTCTCTCCCACCATTGTCTCCTGTGACCATGAGCTCAACAACTTCATACTCCAGAACGAGGACAGGTTTTTCCAGGGTAGCTATCCGAAGCCTGTCCATGGTGTTCTGGGGAAGAACTCCCTGCTGGTTGTGGTGGGAGAAACCCATAAACGTCTGAGGACAATGGCCCTAGCTCTGGTCAACGCCACGAAGGCAAAGCCCGGTTACCTCAACGACATAGAAACGATGGCAACATACGTCATGACGCGATGGAAGGGCAAGGAGGAAGTCTACTTCTACGATGAGGCCAGGAAGGTTCGTATGAGCGAATAGTCAATAACCGTAATCTAAGGTTCCACCTTCAATGTATCTTACCATTTCTCTCTCTCTCTCTCTCACACACACACTCCGCAGTTCACGTTCAGTGTGATAGTGAAGCAGGTGCTGGGCCTATCCCCAGATGACGCAACAACCGCTATCATTCTTCGTGACTTTAGGACTTTCATGAACGGACTAATCTCTTTCCCTCTATACATTCCGGGTCTTCCATACGCCAAGGCTATTCAGGTCAATCCTCTTCCTCCCTCCTCCCTCCCTCCTCCCTCCCTCCCTTCTCTCCACCCCCTATCTCTCTCCTCTCTAGGTGGTAAGCTTTTTCACTTTCTCTCCACCAGAGAAACCTTTTACGACGTTTCTTTTGGCCGCCCCGTCTCCTTACAGGCTAGAACTAGAATATCTTCTTCTGTGAAAAACATACTAGAAGAAAGAGCGAGAAGTAGAGGAAATTCCACCCCCTGCAACGGGGGCCAAGACTTCCTCGATGTGCTCCTCTCAGTCGGTAACTTATCTGACGAAGAAAAGGTAAGCTTCGTGATGGATTCTCTTCTGGGGGGATATGAAACTACCAGCCTCTTACTGGCTATGGCGGTGCACTTCCTCGGGCAGTGCCCAGCCGCGCTAGACCAGCTCTTGGTAAGCCTAAAACCTTCTGTCCTCTCCAGACACACGTGATGTCCCCTCCTCTCCTTCTAAAAAGACTTCTTTTCCGCAGTCGGAGCATCGGCATATCAGAGCCGACAGAGACGAAAACCAGCCTCTGTCCTGGGACGACTATAAGAAGATGGAGTTCACGCAGAATGTGAGCTGTTGCCCCGTCGTGTCTTGCGCTGTACAAATAACATCTGCATATTCTTCCTAACGATGGAATTTTGTTCTCGTAGGTGATTAACGAGTCTCTCAGGTGCGGAAACATCGTAAAGTTCGTTCATCGAAAGGCTCTCAAAGATTGCAGATTTAAAGGTATCCCCCGAAAATTTGTTTTCTAAGCACTTCCTGCCTTATCAGTGCACTCATGACCTTAACTCTATTTCCGAACTGCTGCTGTTTAGAGTGCACGTCCACCGGTTTACAATGAGTATGTTACACTACTAAAGACGGAGTTCTCTGTCTGGCAGATTACGTGATTCCGTCGGGCTGGAAGGTCCTACCGGTGCTTTCCGCAGTACATCTTGACCCATCCCTTCATGAAGATCCCTTGACCTTCAATCCGTGGAGATGGGAGGTAATCACTGGACTCACTACCCAACTTCGGAAATTGAATATTCCAGCGAAGGAAAGAATACTATCCGAATGATGATCTGAAGTCGATATCCTCGACCCTTCATAATTTCTAATTACTATAACCATTTCCCGTCGTCGGAAAAAAGGATATAAGCTAAAGTGCGAACTAAATTACATATTCCTTAGAAAGGACCCAGCTTTTTCCTCCGAGCTCTCTGCAGCGACTCCTGCAGGCTTTCGCTTCAATCGTGTGACCCGTGGTCTCTTTTCGTGGATTATCAGGGCCAAAACCAGACAGCATCCAAGAAGTTCACCCCTTTTGGGGGAGGCACGAGGCTGTGCCCAGGATCCGAGCTCGCCAAAGTAGAAACGGCCGTCTTCCTCCATCACTTTCTCCTCAATTTCAGGTAAAAGAAAGAATGAATAGACCAAGACTGTTACTTACTTTGCCAGTGGCTCTCACCTTCTCCAACAGTAGGACGCTCGCGGGTCCTGAACCGAGTTTCACCGTCTGAGTGGAAACCCCGACGAGGAAGACCGGACCCGGATAGGATCTTGAGAAATCCTGACCCGGCAAGGGTTCTGGGGCTCGCGTCTCATGTACTCATTCTGTTCCTCTTTATGCATAGGTGGAAACCTGCGGCAAAAGACGGCCCCATTGCTTACCCGTACGTGGAATTCCCGAGGGGGCTGCCGCTGAAAGTTGAACCGATCCACGGGGAATAGCATCCTTGTGTATTTACGGCCAAACAAATCCCAGACACCCCTGTACTCTGTACATTTACTTGGTGCAGATACGTTTTGCTCTTTTCGTCTGGCAAGACTTGCAGTCTACTGTGTCACCTTAATTTTCCCTCCCTCGCTCGCCGTCTTCACTTGCACAGCACCAAACGTTCGGAAACGTGCTACGCGATACGAATTCGACTCGTGGGCGAGAAGCGATTCAGCTCTGCACGGTTGGGAGCTGTAAAATCAGTGTGTCGGACTCGATTGTTTCCATTAGGCAACAGTGAGACCCGTCGCTGAAGAAATGTACAACATCTCACATGAGACATCAACTTACGTCACCTCGCTTGAATTAGACATCCATTAAGTAAGGCTCTGATGATATTCGGAATCTGATATCTTCTACTACTTATAGGAAATATGAAGTCAACTTTAGATTTCGTCCAGAGGTCTCATTTAGAGCCGGAAGCTGGGCGAGCTGGTATTTATATAGATATTTATTATAATCTGGTTGAATCAATAACTTGGTTTGACCAAGAGAAGTATCATAAATGAAGAATGCTATATGTTGTTGACAGGAAGAAATTTATGCATACCATTGACAGAGTATGGGGAAATTATGAGATTTGTATACTAATGGCATTCTTCGAAGTAGTGACGGCGAAGTGGAACACGAGATACTTGTCTGTCTCTATTTTAACTTGATTCTTGATGACCAAATTATAGACATAGAATAACGAACTGGCCTCCCTTTTAATGGAACGTTTGACCTTTCCATCAGAAAAATTGGTCATCGAGAAATTCCACATTATCCTCGTAATTTATTTTGTGTTGTGTTATTTATCTTTAAATTTCATCGTACAGTTCTTAGCTCCCAGACTGCTCTCCTTTACTGTCTAATGTCACAGTTTTTGGTAAGGACTTTTCCAAGGTCATTACTTGGGTCCGGAAACAGCTTCTTGATCCACTTGCTCTCAACCTGTTCACTCATGAATGAGAAAGAATTTAATATACTCCCGTCCGGTATGGAAATCCCATCTTTCATCATTATCATTGCAGGCATGTCATAACCAAATAGTATTTTTGGTGAGTGCTCACAATGTAATATATCAGGAAAAAATTTTACGAGCCATATAGTTCCGCTTGCTACATAGCGCTCTTCTCTTATTTCTAAAAATTGCACAATCGCGTCTTAATTTCGATCTGTTCTAAACCTATTCAATAGAAAATGTTGTATTCTCCCATTACCATTAGCTTCATTATCAATCACTATCAGAGCAAAAACTCTCCCTTTTCCATTATGTTAGCCATCAACTTTACTGCACATAACATAATACTTTCATCTTCAAAAACAAGTTTCCTAAGCTTTACTTATACCATGCCATTTTAATATGTAATCTCAAATATTGGATTTAAGAGAAATATCAAAGATTTAACCAAACTTTTTTAAACTATCCAGTCTGCCATTTTAGCGGCATCAAACACCCAATTTGGTGTCATTAAATAACTTTATAAATTCTTTTGAATAGGTCAGAATCATCTATTTTCTCAATATTCATTACAGAGGAGACCTAACTCTTCCTAATACTTTGTGACTTTAAAGATCCAAATCGGTATTATTATCTTCATAAGATATAATCAAGCATCCTTTTCACGCGCATACTATCTCATTTATTACTCACAGAAATTAATATCTTGCATTCAGTATTTTTTAAGTTTGAGTTACCTACCTTGTGTGACTTCTTGCTCTTTCCACCTTTAACCAAACTACCATACCTTCCATGATACAAGTGTGGCGTGCATTATTCAATAACACCTCCCTTTAGTGAAACCAACAACCTATTGATTAAAAAGGAATGATCATCATCACCAACTTCAGTAAATTTTAGAACAATAAAATCTGAGTTATTATTGATATTTCACCTCGTTCATTTAATTTAATTCACACTTTTCCAATGCCACAACCCTACGTCAAGTTTCTCGTCTACTTTTAGAGTATTTTTCCTCTGATAATAATCCTTCATAACGAAAATCTACTTTTAAAGTATTTTCCTTCTACTTTTCTTCTGCCAGTATCTCGTTTTTTTGGAAATATCATAATTTCAAATCATTTGTTCCCATGTCCTTTTTGGAAACCCGTTTATTCATGTGTAAATTAGATAAACTCAAGAATGCTTCTACTAAATAACCAAAATTGACAGCGAACACCTGAAAACTTGCTAAAATATTTTTACTGTATTGAAAAAAGTTCCCAAAACTTTATAATTTATTACAACTATTGGAAACTCCAGAAATCAATATTTTTAAAAAATTATTATCCTTGAGAAGTAGGTTTGATTTCTATGGAAATCACCTCCTCAGCTTGAAATTCTCTCCAATAAGCTCGATCATTATTGAAATTCTGGAGCACGATTATCTGAGCATAATTTGATTTGGTATCAACTTTGAATATCAATGAAAGCCCTAACATCCTTTGCATTCCCTTGTTTATCACTCGTTGACAAGGACATCAGTGATCATTTAAATAGATGAAGATGAGGGGTTATAAAGCATGCGCGTCCGTTAGAACTCTTATCCACTCATTTGTCTTACCCTCCTTCAGCTTCATTTACTTAAAGGGGAGAGTTGTTAGAGAAATTAGACCAAGAGCGGAGAGTAGTAAGACGAGTGATGACGTGAAGAAGTTGGGCCTGGTGAGAAAAGAGCGTAGGGTTCCGCTTCTTGTATGTTGGTATTTCCTCTCTACTTGAAGATGAAGACATTCAGAATGGCGTCAAGGAAAAAGATCAAGACATCTGGGAAGGCTCTCTTTTTATTTATTCTTATGTCGAACAAATACATCTAATTCTCTCATCAGACAGGAGGATTTATCCGAACTAAATGAATCCAGGTGCGTCAATTCTTAGTTCTTTCTTCTTTTTTTCAGCCTTGTCATTTATTTTATATTCTCTTTGATATTTTGGACACACGTACTTAAGTTGGTGGCATAGTTGGGATTCATCTTCTGTTGTTGATATTTTTACCAGTTTATTTCTAATTCACAACACGTTCTCTTCTTGAATTACATTTCCCCTACCACTTGTAAGATGATCATTAGCCCTCGTGAGCTGTTCAGACTGACAATCTGACTCAGGTGGAGACTGTCGTAGTGCCATTAAGTCACTCTGCTCTTCGTGCATATTGACTTTTCTTCATATCTTCTCCCTCCAAAGCTCTCTCCGTCCGCCCTTCCTCAAGAAGACCATCTTCTTGAGAATGAACTGTTCTTTGGGGACTGGTCGATGGCATACTATGCCCAAGTGAGTAAACCCACATCTCGTCTTCGGCGACAAAGAAGATGAATCATTCATACAACATGCAACGTGGGATAGTACACATACACCGGATAGGCTCATTGCTGCACAACTTTTATAAGTGGAAAGTCGGAGTTTCACACAGGAAGGAGATAAGAGAGGTTGGGGTGTTGATGATTATCCTGCCAGTGAAACCCGAGATGCAACATACCTCAGCGTTTTGATTTCTGTATGAAAATATTCCACCTTTTTGGAAACGTGTTCGATTCTATCGAAGCTAGAGTGCATTGAGATGTTGGCTGTCATTGAAAAAAAAGATATTTCTCCAAGTTGCTCCTTAATATGTACCAATATTGACTACAAATAATATTTGACAAAACGAACCCATTTACTTTTTTTAGACAATGACAAAACATTATTTCAAGACTTTTATAAGCCTTATTTTCTTGACATTTCATTTTATACACAATGTTGGGCACGTGACTCATAAAGCCATCAGGTCAACTAATAGGGCAGCAGAGAAGACTACATTTAATGCGGAGGAGAGAAAGAGAGAAGATGAGACTTGTCAAACAAGCCAAGACATAGACTATTTCTCATGCACCTCAACGGCCCAATAATAGGCAAGCCAAATCATAAGGGAGAAATGGTTCAACCGAATTATTTCAACTTCAAAGAGGAAATAGTCTGAACATTTCCTAAGGAGTCGCTAACATGTTTCTCGAGATAGCTCAAAGAAGTATATAAATAGAGGCTATCTCTTTTTATCTAATAGCATCAATGACCAGACAATATTAGAGAGGTTGGGAGAGGGTTTCTAACAAAGTGATCTCTACTTACTGGTGAGGGACTAGTGAGTTATTTGAGAGCCAAGATTAGTGATATATATTTTAGGTTCTGGAGAGTGCTCTTCTTTACTTTTACTATATCTAGTAGAGCTTTTCATCGTCGTCCATAGATGTAGGAGGCCAACCTCCAAACCATGTAAATTCTTATGTCTCTAGTTGTAAGTTGTTCATTTTATTTTTATCTTCTAGCTTCAACGCTAAGCCCATATTAGGTTTTTATCTCTAACAACTGGTAACGTATATGAAGCTAGAGAAACATGGAGAATCATACCTCAAAGATTTGCTACATTATTCAACATATAATCTTCACAATCTCGTCTTCAATATTTCTAGATTTAGTGACCTCCATGCTCATTGTGCCTAACCTAAGCAAAATGTTGGTGGTTGTCGACACTTAGCCCTAAAATATTTAAACACCAACTATTTCCATTTGACACCTACAATATGACATTCTTGATTGCCATATTTTGTGTTTGTCTCTCACCAATATGCATATGTATACATTAATGCAAGCATGTGAGTTTGGATATGTGCAACTCTTACAGTCGTCACTTTCCATCCAAGGGTTTGGTAGGAAACAATAACTACCCCAGCCAACCTACGTGAGGGGTGTCTCTAGGCAACTATGAAGACTCCTAGAGGTGGTCCATCAAATCTAAAGGACATCTCTAATGGCAGGCCTCTATTTAGAGCCATTTTAATTTTTGTAACAACTTGGGGCTTCCTATCCAAAATTTTCATCATAAAAATAAATTATATTATATCTTTTCCATATTTGGCCAGAACTCAAAAATTTTTGGGTTAAACCAGGAGCATGGTTAATATTCTGAATGGGTTTAGTGTTACCACTCTTGGTTGTTATTACAAAGACTCATTTGTTTAGTGTCACCAAGCTTTACATAGCCACTTTTTCATATTAAAACAAGACTCTCATCCCCTATCATGAGACCAATTTTTTTATCTATAATTTAACATACATTTTTTTGCATATTCAAACGTGAAATAGATTAATTCATCAGTGCAACTAACACTTCTTCAAATTGGCTTCACTCTACTAAATTTAGCAATCCCTTCACTCAATTAAGAATACTACATATAATTCATCTAATGCAACTAAGAATCGTGATTACACCTTATAATTAAAGAAATGAAAGTCCAATGTATTCACATTTCTGGGATTTCATGTTGTCTTGAGTTCCTATTTAACTAGTTTATCAAAAGATTGCCTTATTTGGTTATTTTGTACCCTGTTATCATTGGCTATTTCTACAATTATTGGATTTATCCCGTATAGCAATTAAATTTTGATTGGAACGGTTGCTCTAATGGTTCAGTGTATGACAATTTATCATTAGTTTAAGAGCAAAAAGAGCCCTTAAGTTCATAGATCGTTAAGAGAAATCTTTACTCCAGTGCAATATCAATAGGGTCAAACGTACTAGAAAAACTTCTCCATATATGCTTTCAACTCATTTCTTGTATTGAATGCTATCTCCATAACTACTATAATTATTAATACTACAAACTCTTGAAATAAATCTTTCAATAGATTTACAATGATTCATATGTAGATTTTCAAAATCTCACTAAAAGGATTGGATTTTGTCCCAAATAGCCTTTCTCAAGTGTTAAAACTATTTATTTACCATATTAAATAAACCATTTCCTGTCATTATATCAGGAGAAATTGATTTACTTACCAAAAGCTGAATATCTAGTAGAGCTCTTGAATCTACCCTATTGCTCTTGTCACACCCATTTGTTTGGTTGCTTATATGACGCCATAGCAAAAGAATCTTCTAGCTCATCATAGGCTTCCTTTACTACATCTCAAAAATATCTTTAGCTACTACTTTTGGTTGTACCTAAAAAGCCTCATGCCCCAAAAGTTGTTCATCCATGTATGAGATGTCAGTCTTATCCTTATATGGAGCTCAAACATGATATAATCCAAACAGTTCCAAACCGCTCTCATGTTTGTTGAAGTGTTTTGATGTCGATAAATAATCATAAAAGAGAAATATTAATAAAAAATAGCCATTTTTGTTACACAGATGATTTAATGAAGATCTAAATTGTTAGATATAGTCCATTTGTTGTTTGACCACATTTGTTTCAGGCATAAAAGAGTAAAAAAGATCGTCAGGTAATATAGCTGAAAATGGAACAAAAGAAATACTGCCTAATCCTTGGGCGCGAACGGGATTGACCAACGAGGAAACGACAAGAAACCCGGTCAACATGAGAAAATGACATTTCTCTGGTACCGAAGTTAACGCCAGGATGGCACACGCTTGTTCTTCCGGAATTTTTTTCCGCTCTGTCCCGTGCTCGCTGCGGCTTTCGCGCATTACATTTGGCGCACGTCAGAAAGGAAGTTATGCTCCGGCGGCACATCGGACAGCTGTCACTCAGCTGGTCCGCAGCACCAGCTCTCTCTCTCTCTCTCTCTCTCTCTCTCTCTCTCTCTCTCTCTCGCTCTCTCTCTCTCTCTCTCGCTCTCTCCCTCGCTCTCTCTCTCTCTCTCTCGCTCTCTCTCTCTCTCTCGCTCTCTCCCTCGCTCTCTCTCTCTCTCTCTCGCTCTCTCTCTAGCACTTTCGCTCTCTCTCGCTCTCTCTTGCTCTCTCTCGCACTTTCGCTCTCTCTCTCTCTCGCTCTCTCTCTCTCTCTCTCTCTCTCTCTCTCTCTCTCTCTCTCTCTCTCTCTCTCTCTCTCTCGCTCTTAAGATCAAGGAAGGCCAGGTATTTATTATAATTCGTAAAAGGAAGATCTTGCCCACCTCGCAGGCCTCGTTCCCGACCAAAAAGGGCCGCCAACGCTTGCCGAACCCACCCGGAGGATCTCTGATCAGGGAGCTTCTCTCCCCTTTCTCTGCTGCCAGGGGAGCGGAGGCGATGTCGTACGCCTACCTTTTCAAGTACATCATCATCGGTGACACAGGTGAACGTCTACGCCTCCTTTCGCCCTCGTCGACAGCGACCGATGCGCTTGCCGGCGGACCGCGGCCCTGTCTCTAGCATTCGCGTATACTTTCCTGATTCCCTCCCAGTCTTGGCTGCTTTCTCAGCAGAATACCGTCCGGTTGCCCCTCCGCCTCGTGAGATTTCAACTTGTTTCCACATTTCCGCGGCGGGAATTTCTGATGGGCCTCTCGATTTCACCGGAGAGTCTCGTTTCCGCCGTGAATCGATCGGAGCGGTCGCGATCTCACCGGAAATCGCCTCGGCGCCTCAATGTGCTCGTTCTGTCCCCATTGATTCCCCTGGCCACAATATCCTTCGGAATCACTGGGTCTCCTGCTAATTGAAATTCTCCCAATTTATGAACTTTTCTGCAATGCCACAAACTTAGATCCACCGTTCTTCTTCACTTGCCCACGGCCATTCATCTCAGTTCGTCAAGGATCTGGTGTTCCACGAGGCAGATCCTCCTGCATCTGCCTCTCTTCTTGTCCGCTTCTTCAATGTTATAACATGGTGCTTACCATTTTTGGTTTTCCAGGAGTTGGGAAATCTTGCCTTCTCCTGCAGTTCACAGACAAGCGCTTCCAGCCTGTGCATGATCTAACAATCGGCGTGGAGTTTGGGGCCAGGATGATCACAATTGATAGCAAACCTATCAAGCTGCAGATATGGGATACGGTTAGTCACATTCAGATTGGTGGGAAAATTTTCAATACTATTTCTCAAAAAAAGTATTTTTTTGACCGAATATTTAGATCTTTTTTTGGCCTTTAGGTCGTTGAATAGTATTGTTTTACACCTTTTTTTCGTATTTAGTTGGAGAAACTGAAATTAATGAATCATTTTTAGAGGCGGATCTGAATGGTCTAGAAGAGATTCAATGATTTTTCAAGCTTCAGCTCATTTTCGCAATCGTGGGATAGATTATGAACCCTGTGATCGCCCCCAAAGAAGAAAAAAATCATGAGAAATATCAAACCGATAAACAGGAAAACCTCGCATTTTTTTGTGTTTGGATAATAAAAAGGTGCTAAATCATTGATGAACTCTGAGAATATGAGAACAGCATATTTCACCATCTTCCTTTTTCATGAAGAATTTTAATGTAGAGGAAGAGAATGTGATGAGGGATGTAGTTTGGCTTGTCAACTTGAGCAGAAGACCATCAGGCTGAAGACTATAAGTTACTATATTGGGAGTACTTACTATATTGGTCAGTTCTGCTGATACAAATGGCAGTATAACATGCATTACCAGACTGTAGAGCCTTCCCACATATGCCCTGATATTTTTTCTGAGATTTTTTCCAAGTCCAGTGATGGAATATCCATCCATCTGATGTTAAGAGGTCCCTTGTTTGGAAAATTCATGGCTCATGCTCAGATGGCAAGGAGCAGATGTGAGTTATGCATAAAATCTTCTGCTATGCCTCATTGGGTAAGGGTGCATGAACTTGTTTAATTTGAAGAAATCATTTTTTATAAGTTCCTGGAAGAAATTTCTTGAATGGCTCCCAATTACCAACAGAAAATGGGCACCATGCTTGTGGGAAGCCAAGCCATTATGGAATGATGATAAATCTCCCACACATTATGAAGATCCGAGCAGCAGCATCTAGCAAGATATATTGCCCATTTGTTCCTTTTTTTTTTGTTTTTTTTCCAAGATAATGGGGGGTATTTCCTTTTCATAGCAAGAGACATTGCCCATTTTTCCGATGAATTTTTTTTTATTAGTTGATATCTCTGTTCAGGAATTCCCACTTTTTTTTGCGGGCCAAAGGTATTAAAATATGAAATATTTCAAAGCTCTTTCTAAAAGTTGATCAGAGAGTTTGTGAATCAAAGCATCCTCCAGCGAGTATTGCTTTATTTGTCCTATTAGATGCCAGCAGCTAAGAAAAATATGCATTAAAAAAAAATCCCAATGTAAGTCTAAAACCCTTGTTATCTATCAATGATTCTTCTGGCCGCTGAGTATGGAATCTGACATGGGTTTTGACTGTTCATCGTCTCACAGGCTGGCCAGGAATCCTTTCGATCCATTACAAGATCTTATTATCGAGGGGCCGCCGGCGCTCTCCTTGTCTATGATATAACCAGGTGAGCGTCGTCTCCTGTACATGCAGCTCATATTTTTTCTGGTTTTGGGAAATTTTGTCAGTGGTAGAATTACCGGATCATCCATATTGGTCACTGGGTTTATTTCTATAATAATGAATAATAATTACTGATTTCTGTGGTAAACTTCCAACCGTCTCTATAATAATCACCTACGTGCAGCTCATCTTTTTTTCTGTTTTTAGGAAATTTCTAAGTGTTAGAATTATCGGATCATCCATATTGATCAATGGGTTTATTTCTATAATAATGGATAATAATTACTGATTTATGTGATGAACATCCAACCGACTCTATAATAAGCATCTACATGCAGCTCATCTTTTTTCTGGTTTTTGGAAATTTCTCAGTGGTAGAATTATCGGATCATCCATATTGATCACTGGGTTGATTTCTATAATAATGAATAATGATGACTAATTTATGTGGGACAATTCCAACCGTCCCCATAATAATCACCTACATGCAGCTCATCTTTTTTCTGGTTTTCGGAAATTTCTGAGTGTTAGAATTATCGGATCACCCATGTTGATCACTGATTTATTTATATAATAATGAGTGATTACTGCTGAAATATGTGGGGAACATCCAACCGTCTCTATAATAATCACCTACACGCAGCTCATCTTTTTTTCTGGTTTTGGGAAATTTCTCAGTGGTAGAATTATCGGATCATCCATGTTGATCACTGATTTATTTCTATAATAATGAATAATAATTACTGATTTATGTGGGGAACATCCAACCGTCTCTATAACAATCACCTACATGCAGCTCATCTTTCTCTGGTTTTGGGAAATATCTCAGTGGTAGAATTATCCAGTCATCCATGTTAATCACTGATTTATTTCTATAATAACAACGAACAATAACTACTAGTGTTAGAATTATCGGATCATCCATATTGATATCACTGGGTTTATTCCTATAATAATGAAAAATAATCACAATTCATGTGGGAAACATCCAACCATCTCTATAACAATCACGTACCTGCAGCTCATCTTTTTTTTTCTGGTGTTGGGAAGTTTCTCAGTGGCAGAGTTATTGGATCATGTTCTTCATCTTGATTCCTCAGGAGGGAAACTTTCAACCACCTGGCGAGCTGGCTGGAAGATGCAAGGCAGCATGCGAACCCTAACATGACGATCATGCTGATCGGGAACAAGTGTGATCTCGCCCACAGGAGGGCGGTCAGCGCGGAGGAAGGGGAGCAGTTCGCCAAGGAGAATGGGTTGATCTTCATGGAGGCCTCTGCAAAGACGGCCCAGAATGTTGAGGAGGCAAGAAGGGGCTCTCTTCCCCTCCCCCTTTTTTTTCTCTCTTTTTTTTCCTTTTTTAGGTCCATTTCTCTGAGCTGTTCTTCGATCATTCACAGGCATTCATTAAGACGGCCGCGACGATCCACAAGAAAATCCAGGAGGGGGTCTTCGACATATCCAATGAGGTCAGCCTCTGGCCCATTATTTCTTTCCAAGGAACCAGGAAAATGGGAATAATCTCAGAGAAAAACCATTCAGGAATCAAGATAGTGAAGAAGAAATCATAAGATACTGTTAAAAAAAAGGCAAATGCAGAAATGAATATCGAAAAAAACCTGAAAATAGGAAGGATAGAAGAAATCAAATCATTCTAGAATCAACAAAAGAGGCAAAACAGGGACAAGGAAAAAAAAAAAGGAGTGATCGAAGAAAATCATAAGAACAAAGATGAACCATGAGCTGTTACATGTTACAAAATCCGATTGTCATATCCACTTTGACAGACTCCTAAGCTATTAAGAGCAGCTCGATCAGGACCCCTTGTTACCCTGTTCCTGGTAGCAATCGATCGATGGAGCTTGATGATGATGAACATGATCATGATGATAATTATGTTTATTTGCCCTGATTGTTTTCAGTCTTTCGGAATCAAAGTTGGGTATGGTGGAGTGCCTGGCCCAACCAACGGCACTGGCAGCTCCTCCCAAGCTAGCGGCTGCTGTAGCTGAGATGAACAGAACTGAGCTCCCATCAAAGAACTAGCATCACCCTTCCAATGGCTGTGTCCACTCATGCCATTTTTGTCTCTGTTTTTTCTTGTTAAATGGGCCCAATAAGTGCGTCAATGAGTTTATTTTTATATGACATGCTCATCCGCATGTCGTAAATATTGTAAAATCCACTGAGATTATTGCCGACTGAGTTGGGATACTGGTACAGAATTGTGTTCCATCAACACCCTGTTCTTGTTCCGTGGTTGGTCCTGGTGATGATGGCCTTTTTATTTATCAGAAATAAAGAAAATGTTGGGTGGGAAACAGGTTTCCTGCAGGGGGGTTCAGGCCAGGTAGGGCCCAAAATGGGCCATGAAAAATTCGTTCCTGCAGCATGGCCTCTGAAACATCTCAAGAATAATTATTTCTCAACAACATCATCTCGACTAATTTGAGAATCAAAACACCTTGAGAAGTTTTTCATCAACAATTAAAAATGAGATATCAGTGAGGATGGAAAACATCTAAAATTAAAAAATTTCGCGCATCATTATTTTGTATGTTCTAAGGAAATGCCTGCAATTAGAAAGTGCGAAAACATTTTTAAATTATAATGCCATTAACCAGGGTTCTCTCAAAACCTGAATACGGAGAGGGAGCTTGAACTTGCTTATAATTGGGGCATCGACTAGGCATGGGAATTATATTCTGATTTAATAGATAATCGGAAGCAGGGAGGAAAATTATTGAAGTTATCTGAGATTTTTTCTAGGCATTATTATAATCTGCCGAAGGATCGTTCCCCTTGGGGGAAACCATGCTCCGCTGCAGGGGATGCGAGAGCCCAGGGGGACATGGAACCCCTTCCATGGTGTCACAGGACGAATGGAGGGTTATGAACAGGGAGGACTGATTGCCGGTGTTCACCATTTTCTTTTCCTCGTCGGGAATTTGTGATTTCTTTACATAAAGGAATAACAAAATGAGGGGAAAAGGGGGAGGGATCGGCGTGGAACGAAAGAACGTCCTCCGAATTGGCCACATCCATCCACCAACTCCCACATTAGAATCGCTAACTACCTAAAGATCGGGCCGGAGAGGGGGCTGCTAACCTCACCAGCACTGGTCGGTCTCCCATCGGCGGGTCCTCGGCCAGGAGCCGCCGGTGAATCTAAACCGCCGGATGGAGAGATCGTACTCCGCCCTGGCGACCGCGTCGGAGAGCGTCTCGTAGGCCCGGTGGATCTCGATGAAGTCATCCCCCGATCCCGATCCACAGCCCGAGAGGTCGCCGGCGGCGGCGGAGGAGACGGCGTCGGGATGGAAGCGCTTGGCCAGGGCGCGGTAGGCCCCTTTGATCTCCGCGGCAGAGGCGGTCTCCTTGATCCGGAGGACCTCGTACAGACTTCGAGACATCGCCGGAGCGACGGCACCGGCGGGGGAAGCTCCGGCGAAGGCCAGGGTTCGCAACCGGGGACGAGCAGCGGAGCTTCTGACGGCGGCGGGCCGCAGGCCGGCGGCGGAGAGGGTGTGCAGAGCTAGGGTTCCGCTCATCGGGCTTTCTTTCTGAAGGTGTTCGCGCCCCAACGCCTTGGAAGGGCGGCCATTCTTATACGGAACCAAGACGGTGGGCGGAGCCTTCAAAAACCAGCTCCTCGTAACTACCACTATTCTCCAGACGGTACACATAAAAAATACACGAACCCCGTCAGTTACCAATGGGAGATGAACACGTATCCTCTACTCTCGACATCGATCACTGATTGAACTATGCCGCGTGGAGACCCCCCTTCTAGAAGCTCGCGGTTTGGGCGTTTACACCTGGACGGCTGTAAACGTCGGCGGCCTTAATCGGTGGGCTTCCCAGAAGTCTCCGCCACGTGTAGAACATTCTTTTAGCAACCGCGATCCGCGCTACACGTGCCAAGCGGTCGACCCCCAGCTTGGAGATGACGAGGACAGAGAAGCTTAGAGAGAGAGGAGAGAGAGAGAGAGGCTTCTCTTAGAACCCAAAAGACCACACTCCATTGAGCTTCCAAGTAATCAGTGCAACAGAAAACACGGCACACCAGCCGCGGCCACCGGCCACGCCCTTGCCCAATCGCCCTCCCCGGTTCACACAAACGAGCGGATCAGAAATGGGTAGAAGAGAGAGAGAGAGAGGAGAGAGAGAGAGAGAGAGGAGAGAGAGAACCTGCTGTAGGCGGACTACTTGGGATTGATCTCACACTGAGATGAACCAGACTCTCCGGGTTCCTCCCATTCAGCGTGAGCTCCACCGTCTTCAGGTGCGCGTGCAGGCAGATGTCAACGCCTGGGAGCGATCAACAATCCTGTCTGATTAAGGTCAACGCCCGGACTCCTACTTCGGAAATTCACATCCACATATAGCATTACCATTAAAATCAACATGAATCGAATCATTCATTGAAATTTGACGTCTCTTTCTGTACCTACTCCCATGGGCATAGAGGGATTAGGGTTAAGCTCTCTCTCTCTCTCTCTCTCTCTCTCTCTCTCTCTCTCTCTCTCTCTCTCTCTCTCTCCCTCCCTCCCTCTCCTGACGTTCATCCTCTTCATGGCTCTCTCCGGATCGCAGCATTAAACTAACCAAAGCTTATATTTCTCTTCGGACCACAAGAAACAGAAAACCAGCCTATGCAGCTCCCTTACTCCAACCGTTGGAACTGATCAAGCAGAAAGTCAACCAAATCTGCAACCCGACCATGAACCATTGTACCGCCAAATATACCCAATTAAGCTAGATCTCCAAAAGCGTCTGTGCAAAAATCTCGGCTGACCCAAGCAACGGCCAGGAACTAAAAAGAGTGTAATCAATATCTAACGGCAGTTAAGTCAAAAGCTTTGCAGAGAAACATCAAAATGTTGAAGACCAAATAGGAGAAAAAGGATGGATCAACAACCTCTCACGACCAAAGTCTGACCCTTTTTATAGAAAAGGGTCTACTTAAGCCTCCAAAAGAATGGAGGGTTAAGATCAACATTAAAACGATTTCAAAGAGAAAACCCAGCAGTTGTTGATCTGGGCCACATGAGATACCCAGCCTAGCTCCCCCGGGATTCAAATAGATCATGTCTACTATTAAGAGGATGCTTAATTTCATGGGAATCAAAGAAATAAGCACATAAATATACAACTTGAAGTCAAATATACATCTGCTGGTCTTTACTGCACATGAATATTTTGGGTTAAATCCTAGCTCAAAGACTATAGATTCAAGATAAATAAAATATTATAATGTGACACCACAAGTGAACATGAATCTGATCACAAGGCGGACCAACTCCGTTTTTTATCATAAAGCACGAGGATTACAGGTAGAAGGTGTTGAAGATATATCCTCCATGGGATGAGGACCCATTTCTGTCAATTGAGGATACATAGGCCATTTCTTTCCAGAGAAGAGAGAAAGAAAAGCAGAAGCACGGGTCTCATTTTCCCTGTAGAGCAGTCGGTCGCAGCCCCAAACTTTCCAAATATTAGACCGGAAGAACTACTGGTCACCCTGAGATAAGGCATAGATTACAGGGCTGACAAGCCAATCTTTGATTATTTCTCCATGCGTCAAGAACTTTGATGGAGGATGGGGAAAGGAATAGTTGGATAAAGAAGCCTAAGATTGGGCCGACATTTTCTCCATGTAAAACAAAGTGGAGTGTAAGGCCCATGTGAGTCATATCTCACTTTTGGGCTTTCACTTATGACTGTTTTTGGCCTAGAAAATAGTCCAGCCCCCTTTTTGTAATTTGTATTTAAAGGGAGCTTGAGGAGAGAGAAAGAGTGAGAGGAAAAAATAAATTCAGGGTAGGAAAAACCCTATCTTCTCTAATGGCTGCAATAGGAGTTTTTGTTCCACCTCTTCTCTTTCCCCACTAGTGGCTAGTATTATTGTTTCATTAACTCTATCTCTATTGTACCTTGTTTCCTCAACATTAGATATTTCTCTTTCCTTATTTGTTTGGTGGTTGTGAAGTGTGTTTATCCACTTTAGACCACAATAATTAAAGTCATACTTTATTACAGTCTATTTTTCGTTCTCTTCATCATTTAGAAGATCTGTTGCACACGTATTCTCTATATTTTGTCATGTTGACAGACTATTTAAGACCTATTAAGATCTTATTTCACGCTCTATTTCCCAATAAGGAGGAAGATGATATTGATTACCAAAAAAACCTGCTCAAGGATCTAGAATGGTTTCGTCACCACTAATAGCAGCAGCAAACATGTTGCACGAGGCAATGAGGACTTGGTGCAAGGTTTGTGCTCCACGGAAAAATGTAAATTTTATATGTGATGAACGTGTATAAGTTATGAACCTGTTGTCATGAGGAAAATTAAAATCCCAGCCTTCGGATTAGAGGGTAATTTGGAGCTGATCATGAATAACTTTCTATGAAAAGGGCATCTCAAAAATGATTCTCAGAAGAGGCTCGAAGAGAAGTAGAAAACATGTGCTTATAATTTTTCACTAGAGTTAGGGAGCAAACACCAAGATGTGATCTCCAGCGGAAGTGAAGCCCGAACACCTAGAGAGGCTTGTTGGTGTTCAAACATGGGATTACATGATGAAAATTGAACCTTACATGGGTCTGATGCAAAAATTAAGAAATCACAAGGCACAAACGTTGGATTTCTCTGAAGGCCGATGGCCTGCTAACATTCCACGGATGAAGAAGGGAACAAGAAGAAGGGAAGAAGGGAAGAAGAAGAGGAAGAAGGAGAAACTAAGCACTACGCCCATTCCTCAGGAACTAAAGTCGACTAAAGCAAACTTGGAGAAAAAAATCCAAAGGCAAAAATCATCCCAAGATGCCACAGCCATGAACTGATCCAATCACAAGGGAGAATCCCGGTATAAACTGTGATGGTTCCGTGGACGATGGTGCCATTCTTGAGCTCGATCGACACAGTCTCGTTGTTCAATTTTTTAGAAAACCGAGAACAGAAAACAAAAGCTTGCCCGCCGAGACGAAAATCCCCGCAAATCCCGGGGACAAAAAACCACGCAAAAAAATGTACCAAGCAGAAGATCAACGCAAATCCCTCTAACTCCCTCTCTCTCTCTCTCTCTCTCTCTCTCTCTCTCTCTCTCTCTCTCTCTCTCTCTCTCTCTCTCTCTCTCTCTCTCGATCACTCCCTCTATGATAAATTCAAATTAGGGCTAGTATAGTCATTGTTTTGCGCTGAGTTTATACAAAATATTTATAATTTCTCCTCCTGATTTACTCTATTTTTAAAATAGGATAAGTAGGGAGTTGATCCTTAAGGAATTATGATTGAAATTCTGATTTTTTTAAGACTATAAAAGAAGAAGAAAGAGTAGAGAGAGTAGAATGAGGAGAAGATGATGAAGTAATGAGAATCTTTATTTTCAAGATAGTTATTCTAAGAAAATTAAGATTCTGATTTTAGAATTTAAGAATATTTTATATGATTATAATTAGAACTTAAGTGAATGATTTAAGAGAAGAAAAATAATGAAAGGTGAGAGGATCAAGGAGATCTTGATTTTCTTGTGAAAATCAAGGAATACAAGATATTAAGGGGAAAGGTTTGAATTAAGGTTTAGATTTTGAGAAATAAGAAGAGAGGATAAATAAATAATTTTTCTATTGAATATCAAAGGATTAAATCACGAATTTCAAGATCTAAAAGGGCATACTTTGGGTCTATATATTTCTCCAAGACGAAATAATTTTCTCTAGCAAGAACACACTTCAAGGATCAAGAAATAATTCACCTCTCTTCAGATTTATCAATTTGGATTTTAGGAGAGCTTTTTCATATGACCAGCCTTTGCTAGGGCAATCTCTAGAATAAGAAAAAAATGAGAAAGAAAAGAGGTTTTATACATAAGGATATATTTCTCAAATGAATATTCTCTTTTCTTTATTATCTTCCCATAACTTTTCTCCTTCCTTGCCTTGATTGGGTCCCTTTTTGAACTTCGATTTCATGGCTCATCTTAGAGAGAAGGGTTGAGGATGCATTAGGCTGAAAAAGATTGTGCTCCCCTCTCCTCCTTTAAGCCTTTCTTAGACCAAAGCTAAATCATCTCTTCTTCCAGCCCAATATCATTATGTTCTACATCATCTTTTACTTTCAACCTAATAACATTCAAGATCTTTAATTATTTACTTGATTAAATCTTGCACATCATACACCAACAATATTCATTGATAATAAAATTATTTGACTTCCAAGAAGTCAAGCAAGGTTAGTTATAAAAAAATAAATCAAGAATGTTCACATTTGCATAAATTTTCAACGTTAATCATCACAAAAGGACATAAATTTTATCTATATTTATATCATTAATAATTTAATATTATTAATGAATTATATGTATATTATTACTTTTTCATAAACATATAAATATGTAGTAATTATTCATATTTATTATTTTTATGTTACTAACATGATGATATTGGAGAACTTCAAAGTTCAAAAGCATACAAAATTATAGATATTATCACTATATTTATCATGTTATCAACGAGTTATCACTCTCCCTCTCTCCCTCCCTCTCTCTCTCTCTCTCTCTCTCTCTCTCTCTCTCTATCTCTATCCCTCTCTCTCTCTCTCTCTCTCTCCCCCACCCTCTCGTTTTCCCTCTCCCTCTCTCGTTCTCTCTCTCTCCCCCTCCCTCCTCCCCGCCCTCTCGCTTTCTCTCCCTCTCCCTCCCTCCTCTCTTTCTCTCGCGCGCGTATTAGTCAACGGACAAGACTTCCGTACCCCTGCGTGGCCGATTGCGTGTGGAGTAGATTCTCGTCTGCATCCGTACCCTGCCCCTAAATCATCAGAGGACCTCGCCGCTACACCAGAGGACCGTTGACTGATTTATCCGCGTGGCACGACTTTCCTGGCACTGCGCCTACGGAGAGTACGGAGGAGGAAGAAGAACCCCAAAAGTTTACGTGCCCTCCATCTGTTGCACCGATAAAAAAAACCCAGAACCAGAGAGAGGGAGAGAGAGAGAAAGATGGCCCGGACCGTGGGATCCTATGTAGATGGCGGCGCCGTCTTTCGCTTACTATAAGTCGCCCTTCTCGAATCCGATGAAGAACATTCGAATCCGAAAAAATGAACAAAAAACTTTCGCAGATTTTTTAGCGCATCCATGTGATTTTATGCATAATTAAATAGTTTTTTATCCGCGTTTTATATTATAATGTAGAAGGATGCAAAAATATTTTTATTTACCCAAAGTTATGAAGTAAAACAATTAAGATAATTGTATGTATTTTCCAATTAAATGGTAATATTTGGAATAAACTTAGCTAGAAATGCCAATGATTAACAAAAATATGTGGAAATAAAGAAAATGAAGCCTAAGACCTTTCCCTTGCCATGTTACGGGTTATAAGGGTTGAACCCCTCATATTTTTTAATTGACTTTTAATTCCATATAACTTTTAGTCTTGGGATTTATTCTGTCGGATTCTCTCTCAATATGAGGAATATTGCAGAATTTCCTCATCACTACTTGACTGACTTTTTTTTATTAGTGAAAAGAATACCTCCTTGTTAGAGAGAGAGAAAGAGAGAAGGACAGTGAGTGAGAGAGAGGGGCAGAAAAGGGAGAGAGCGAGGGAGAGGAAGAGAGAGAGGGAGGGAGGGAGAAATAAACTTCTATTCATGGGATTTATTTGGAGGAAATATCACGAAATATGAGGAATACCTCCATATTGGAGAGAGAGGGGGGGAGAGGGAGGGAGAGAGGGAGAGAGAGAAGGCTAGTGAGTGAGTGAGTGAGAGAGAGAGAGAGAGAGGAAGCGAGGAAGGGAGGGATAGGATGAAAAAAGGAAGGGTGAGAGGAATAAACTTCCATTAATGAGATTTACTTTGTAAAATTCTCACTAAAAATAAGGAATATAACATAATTTCCTCATCACTAATAACTTGTTTTTATTAATGGCAAAACTACCTCTTTATTGGGAGGGGAGAGAGAGAGGAGAGAGACGATGGTGATGATGGGGAGACGGGGTTAGGTCAGGAAACATGGTTTCATGCACTTGGGTATGTCCTTTTTATATTTATATTGCTGCAGCCGAGTCTACACTAGGAAAGTTTTGTGGAGTAGCATAGGGACTAAATAGTAAGAGAACTAGTTCATAGTGACTAATTAACCAAAGTGAAAAGAATAGGGATTGATCTATAAGTCTGGCTGATTAAAATGGGACAATCATTTTCTGTTATTTTTAAATTTCAAAAATATTGCAGCCGTGGGTGAGATGTGACGTCACTCTGTGATGTGATGATGGGAACGATCGATGGAAATACCTCCCATGCGTAGCTGTCCGCGGTCAACGATACAATGGAGTGCCTCAAAAAGCAAGGAGAAAACTCTAAAAGTGAAGTCAACGTTCCACGGTAGAAATAAACTTTACGACTCGTCAAAGTTAGGTGCAACAAATCATAAAAATGTTAAATTGGATATTTTAGTTTGCGTCCATGTATGTATTTTTTTTGCAAATTTAACATTAAATATTTTGAAATTTCTCTTTAATGCGTTTAATACGTGATCTTTTGTTGACCATTTCAGAGGTTTACAAAAGCCCTAAAACAAAAAAGTGTTATATGATTATCCATGCTTAATTTTTTATTGGGTTTTTTTATCTTGTGAACATAGTTGGATGGATGGGGCCTCTTGAAGTGCTTGAATGAAGAAGTTTAGAAAAAGATTGGCGCCATTTTCCGCAAAATAATTCATTTTCTGCAATAATTTCACAAATTTCATAAAAACTCTCTCTCTCTCTCTCTCACGTGCAAAATAAAGACCACTTTGGGGAAATTTAAACCCTGTAAACTTTCTTGTAAAATATCACACGTCTCTACTGGAGGGTTGAGGATGCATTGTATGTATTTTCCACATCTTTACTAGAAGGATGCAAAAATATTTTTATTTCCCTAAAATTATGAAGTAAATAAAATATCATAATTGTATGCATTTTCCAATTAACTGGTAATATTTGCAGTAAACTTGGCTACAAATGCCAATGATTAAGAAAAATGTGTGGCAATAAAGAAAATGAATCCTAAGACCATTCCCCTGCCCATGTTACAGATTAGAAGTGATGAACCCCTCATATTTTTTAATTGACTTTTAAGTCCATATAAACTTATAGTCTTGGGATTTATTTTGACGAATTCTCTCCCAATATGAGGAATATTGAAGAATTTCCTCATCACTACTTGACTGACTTTTTTTATAAATGAAAAAAATTCCTCCTTGTTAGAGAAAGAGAGTAAAGGAGAGAGAGAGATGATAGTGAGTGAGAGAGAGGGAGAAAGGGGAGAGAGCAAGGGAGAGAAAGCGAGGGAGAAACAAACTTCTATTCATAGGATTTATTTGATGAAATTCTCACTAAATATGAGGAATAACTCCATATTGGAGATAGAGGGAGAGAGAGAGAGGGAGAGAGAACGTTAGTGAGTGAGAGAAAGGGAGAGAGAGAGAGAGGGAGAGAGGAGGAGAGAGGGAGAGAGAGAGGGAGCGAGGGAGAGAGGGATATGATGAGAGAAAGGAAGGGTGGGAGGAATAAACTTCCATTAATGAGATTTACCTTGTGAAATTCTCACTAAAAATGAGGAATATAGCAGAATTTCCTAATAACTGCTTTTATTAATTGCAAAAATACCTCTTTATTGGGAGTGGCGAGAGAGAGAGAGAGAGAGAGAGAGAGAGAGAGAGAGAGAGAGAGAGAGAGGGAGAGAGAGAGAGAGAGAGAGGGAGGAGACAGATGATGATGATAACGGGGAGATGGGGTTAGGTCAGAAAACTTGGTTCCATGCACATGGGTATATCCTTCTTTTACATCTATATTGCAGCAGCCGAGTCTACACTTGGAAAGTTTTGTGGAGTAGCATAGGGACTAAATAGTAGGAGAAATCGTTCTTAGTGACTTATGGACCAAAGTGAAAAGAACAGGGATTGATCTATAATTCTGGCAGTCTATGGAGAGCCCTAACCAATTAATATTTTATTATTGTGGTGATTAAAATGAGACACAATCATTTTCTGGATTTATTTTTAAATTTCAAAAATATTGCAGCCGTGGTTGCGATGTGACGTCACTCGATAATGATGATGGTTGGAACGATCGATGGAAATACCTCCCATGCGTAGCTGTCCGCGGTCAACGACACAATGGGGTGCCGTCAAAACGCTAGTAGAAGACTCTAAAAGTGAAGTCAACGTTCCACGGCAGATATAAACTTTACGACTCGTCGAAATTAGGCGCAACGAATCATAAAAACATTAAATTGGATATTTTGGTGTTGACAATTTCGGAGATTTACAAAAGCCCTAAAACAAAAAAGTGTTATATGATTACCTATGCTTAATTTTTTATTAGGTTTTTTTATCCTGTGAACATAGTTGGATGGATGGGGCCTCTTGGGGTCCTCGAGATGATGAAGGTTAGACAAAGATTTAGTGCCATTTTCCACAAAATAATTCAATTTCTGCGATAATTTCACAAATTTCTTAAATACTCTCACTCTCTCTCTCTCTCTCTCTCTCTCTCTCTCTCTCTCTCTCTCTCTCTCTCTCTCTCTCTCTCTTGCTAGCAAAATAAAGACCACTTTGAGGAAATTTCACCCCTGTAAACTTTCTTGTAAAATATCACACGTCTCTACTGGAGGTTACTTCGCCGAAATAATCACCATTTTAGAAATACACGTGACCGTTATTAAATAATACAATCTCTCTCTCTCTCTCTCTCTCTCTCTCTTCCCGTCCACACGGCAGTAGAAGACTTAGTCAACACAAAAAACTTTTTACCCTGTGGACTCTGAAAGCGCAGCGTGGTTATGCTCAAACTGCTTACGTACCCCTACCCAGGTCAGGCGAGGGGTGCTCCGCCTCCGCCTTTCCCGTTGGGCCCTTGAATGCTTTATCCACTTGGAAGGACCTTCCTGGCACTGCACCCTGAAACTGTGAGGAATCGAGGGGAGAGGACCAAGGAAGAGGACGAACACCCAAAACGCAAGTATAACTGATCTTCATCTGTTGCACCCACAGTACCGAGAGAGAGAGAGAGAGAGAGAGAGAGAGAGAGAGAAAGAAAGAAAGAGGGAGGGAGGGAGAGAGAGAGATGACCCGGATCGTGGGATTCTATGAAGATGGCGACGCCGTCTTTCTCTTACTGGAAGTCGCGCTTCTCGCCGCCATGCTGATCGCGGCGGCGGACGTCGGCTCGGGCATTATCCTCTCCATAGGTCGCCTCATGGGATTGTCGGTGGCGCTCCTCGCGGCGGCGGCCGTTTCGTTGGTGGCGGTGCGCGTGATTCCCGAATTATGGCTAGCGCTGGCGGTGGTGCTCCGGGCGCCGGTTGGAGTGGTGCTGGTGGCGGCGGCGGCAGCAGTGGGCACGGTGGCGCTGGTCGCCGCCGGCTCCCTCCTCCTAGGGGAGTTGCTTGTAGTCCTTTGGCGAGAGTGTAAGAGAATCGGCGCCTTCAACGTGTACGCCCAGTGATCTCATGATATCTGATGAAGAACACTGGAATCCGGAAAAATGGATGAAAAAACTTGCAGATTTTTTAGTGTCTGTACATCATTCTTCTATCAATCAAGTTTTTTTTCACGATTTATATAATAATGTAGATGGATGAGAGGGCGGGTATTTTTTTCCCTAAAATTAATCCAGGATTGCGTGCATTGCATATAATTACTAGCACTGTACTAGTCTCCTGAAACATGTGGATTATGATTTCTCGAAATAGGATGGATTAAATAAAATGGAATAAAAATTGGGAAAAACCCAGATCTATCACTTGTTATGCAAAAGAACCAAACTTTGATGGATTTTTCCAATTAATTGATAATTTTTGGAATAAACTTGGCTGAAAATGCTAATGATTAACAACATGCTGAAGAAGACATGTAAATTTGGTTTTGTGCAACAGGAAAACCGTTATTTTATTTAAATTTGCAGCGGAAGGAACGTTAGATTATTGTAAAAAATTATAGGGATTTATCCAAAATACTAGCAATCTTTGGAGATCTATAACTAATTAGCTATTCGTAAGTGAGAGAGGAGCCACAAGATATCATTATTATTGAGACCATTATGCGGCTATAAAAATGAGATTCGAGCATTTTTTGACGTTTATTAATATTAAAGAACTAGTTCAGCCCTAAGGGTAAGGTGACGTTATCGTTGATGATGATGATGATGCGCGTAAATGACTAGATTGGCTAGATGAATTTCCTGGACAATCGTATAACACTTTTTACTTTTAGATCCTTGTTAATTTCGTAAATGGTCAACTAGATATTACTGTATATTGTTTCAGATTCCCAAATGTAAATGCATCAGTGAGTAATTTTATAATATTCAATGATAAACTTGCAAAAAACAATTTGCTTATTCGCATGGACGCATAATAAAAATATCCATTTTAGTATTTTTATCAAAATATATTGGGCTTAATTTGATGTGGTAAAGTTTATTTGGACTGTGGAACGTTGACTTTGATTCAGAGTCCGCGTACCAGCTGTTTTGACGCGCCCCCTTACCGCGTCGTTGAGCGGAGTGCGTCGCGTGGGAGGTGACCAAATAGATAGGGTTTCTTGGGGAGCTGGACCATGACGTTTTGATAAAGATAATCTAGTCCCCTCACAACCCGTTAGTTGTTCAGGATTTCCACACATCTATCTCATTACCAAAAAAGAAACTAATATTTTGACACATATTTTATAAAGTCCACTTCTAAGTTGTTCATGTCTACCATGCATTTATCTCATTGCCCAAAAAAATCTGAAACATATTATAAAATTCACTTTTATTATAATTATATCGTTTTCTTTTCTTACTTCAATTTATCTTCAATTTACTATCATTATTTTTTTATTATTAAATTTTATTTGTATGACTAAAGGCGTGTTGAAGTTTGAATTATAAATTGTTACTTTAAAAAGAGGAAAAGGACTTCTCTTCAAGAGGGGTATGATGGTAAAATTCCTACCATAAAGGGAGATGGA
>CM046545.1:2228808-2236308 GCA_024713555.1 Spirodela polyrhiza | reverse complement strand
CCCATTAACTAAAACTTGACAAAGTCATACAATGACCACATCTAATGTTTCCTATCTTTATAATCGTACTGCATATAGGTTCCTCGTGTTTTCCTTCTATGATCTAACTTGTTATACCTTTTTTTCATCCGTTTTCAGGTTACGAAGGTGAATGACTAAATAGCTTATCTTGGCATGATATGCATGGCTCAATCCCCCTTTGGAAACCTTATTGTTTTGATTAATATTTTGAAGAAACGTGTCATATCAATTTATGAACATATTTTCATGTAGGTAGGAACCACAGAAATTAATTTCATGAAAGGAGTAAGTTGCACATTTTGGGAATCAGAGAAAATCATTATTTTTTAAATCGTTGGATCATAATTCCCATACCAATACCTTGTCGCTCAAATTAACCCTCCACGTCTTCAATTGATCTTGTACGTTGATTCTTCGCATCTGAAGATATAATTGTGTGGAACATCCATCCGTCTAAATTTCTTCAACCGACGAGTGGAATTTCCAATCAGCAAACTCTCCAATTACAAGCAATCACTATTGACTTGTGATCAAATCATTATATCTCTCACCACGTCTTGTGACAGAGTGTTCGATTCTCTCATTGTGATGACTAATTACTCATTTCTTGAAAAGGATCATCTGAGTGTTGTTGCATTGATGTATGAGTTACACCACTGTTTGTGTCAGCTCCATATCCAAATGCTCTAGCGCTGCAATTGTCTATCACCCCCCTATTCGCATTGGAACCAACGTAATCCCTCCTACATTTCTTCAACATCATTCTCAAGATTCTTGTGCCTCATGTCACTGTTTCTAAGTGTCATGGCTTTGACACTAAGTTGATAGAGATATGATCTAGAGAAATGGGGAGAAAGAGAAAAATCATCAGAGCAAAGGCTTGGAATAAAAAAAAATCAGAAATGTCGCATTAAAATAGGGAATAAGGGGAGGCTGTTTTGTCATAGTCCATAGTGTCACTGTGAGAGTTGATTCGACAACACCCTCAACTCACCGTATTTACACCTACCAATGAAGGTCCGCAAATAATCAGGATCCTTTAGGGTTCTTATAACCCTTAACAAGTTAATATCTACCCTTCTTGTTATTTTCCCTTCTTTCTATAGAAGTACATTTAACTAGATATTGTGGTAGAGAGTGGGGCTAACAAAATCATGATAGAAACTCCCTCACAATCTTGTAGCAACCAAATGGAACATTTATCACTCAATATCCTTTTTCATGTACCAGCACAACAAAAAAATCTGACGTTAAAATACCCTTAAGACTCTGAATATTCCACATTATTATTGCCTCTTAAAACTAAAACCTAATCCAAATCGTCACTTGGACTACAAATCTTACAGACATTTGGACAAATGGTAATACGTTTGATCCTATGTTTTGAGGGTTTTCTTGAAATAGTTTGAACCAGGAAACAACAGATCAGATTGGGACAACCAAGTAGGATCATAGTTGATTGATCCTAAACAAGGCTCTTTAAAACTTTTTAAACAATTTCTTTAAAATATTTTTTTATTTCTAAACGCAACAACCCAAATCTAGTTTTATTAATATTCCATCAATCTTTCACAAAAATCTTGAAAAAATTCCTTTTTAATGTTATCATAAGTGATATAAACCTTGTCCGACTGAAAGCGTTGGACCAATTTCAAGTAATAACCTTGTTGTAAAACATTTTTTGGGCAGATCTCAGAGCAAGATGATGTGCAGTTGTTTCAAGAATTCTATCATTACACCAATATATCATTGGTAATTAAAATGTTTTTAATCCTCCATCTCATACTATGAGTCAAGAGGATACTGGAAACCGTCAGCATTACCATCACTATAACTATTAAAGGCCGTACAGAATTCGCCTTTAGATTTTATGCCACTTGCAACCCAATAAAGTTTACTTTGAACAAGTGTAAACTTTCAAAAGGGGGCCATTTTTTTACAAAATTATTCAACCCAGAAGCAGAAACGGTCCAAAGGCGGAACTAAATAACCCTGCACCCAGCTGGGGTGTGTCAGGGGTTGAGTTGCTGCTGGACGAAGGCCTTCAGATTCCGATCGGACGAGCCGCCTTCCTTCACCGCCTCGCGGGCCTTCCTCCCCCAGGCCTCAGCGCTCCGGCGCACGGCCTCCCCGCGCTGCCCCTCGCCCATGACCAGGTCGAGGCACCGCCGCAGCTCGGCCGCGTCCGGCAGACCCTCGCCGCTCGGCTCGGCGCGTACGCCGGCCCCCCACACCATCTCTGCCAAGCGGGCGTTGGCCGGCTGGTCCGTCCACGTCGGCAGCCCCACAATGGGCACGCCGCAGGTGAGGCTCTCCAGCGTGGAGTTCCACCCGCAGTGCGTCACGAAGCAGCCCACCGCGCGGTGGGAGAGCACCTCCACCTGCGAGCACCACTCCACCACCATCCCCTGCGAGCTCTCCTTCACCCCCTCCCGGGCACCCCGCGCCACCCACAGGTACGGCCACCGGCTCTCCTCCAGCGCGCGGGAGATCTCCTCCCGCTGCCGCACTGGCAGCACCGTGTAGCTCCCGAAGGAGACGTACACAACCGAGCGGTCCGGCTGGGCATCCAGCCACGTCGTGTAGCTCTCCCTGGGCGCCGGCAGGAAGAGGTCGCCGCCGAAGGAGGTCTCCTCCCCGTCGAGGCCGTCGGCGTAGGCCGACGGCAGGACCGGCCCTATGGGGAGGAGCTCCACCGGCTCCAGCACCTGCAGATAATCCAGCTCTAGGGCCTCGAAGGTATTGGCCAGAACTCTGGCCTTGGTGTCCATTGTCCGGAAGAGCTCCTCCACGAGAGGGAAGAACAGGTCGTCCTCCGGTGTCCTGGAGAGGAGCAGGGAGGGGACGTCGGAGACGCAGAGAGCCGGCAGGCCCGGTAGATCCACCGGGGAGTGGGGCTCCTGGCTGTTGGCCTCGATGAGGCTGGCGTGGCCGCGGAAGTAGAGCTGGTAGATGGCGAAGACGGCGGCACACTGGATCCAATAGAGGGCGGAGGGGACGCCGAGATCGCGCGCCACGGTGGCCGCCCAGGGGACCAGAAAGTTGTAGATGACGCAGGTCACTGGGCGACCGGCGGCGGCGAGGTCACGGGCTAGCTCGGCGACGGTCCGGCTACCGACGGACTTCAGCTCCTGCAAGTAGTCGCGCCAGTCGATGCTGTCCCAGGCGACGTCCCCGTCGTACTTCCCGACGGAGAAGGGGGCGCAAGCAAGCATCGGGGGAAGCTTTTCCAGGGACATGCGGCGGTGGACCTCCGCAGCGGTGGAGAAGGTGACCCGGGCGCCCAGGCGGGCGAGGCGCTTGGCCAGCTGCAGGGAGGGGTTGATGTGGCCCTGCGCCGGGAAGGACACCACCAGGAAGTGCTGCTGCGGCTGGTCCATGGGCGGAGCTGTCGGGGCCGGTATCACCGATTCTGATGAGTGCCAACCTGCTGCCTTCCGTCCCTTCTTACTGAAGGTGGAGCCTTGTGGTCGTACATCGCGGCAGAATGTGGGCCGCATGCCGGAAGAACCCCAGTAGACTGCGTTCAACAGCCAAATAGCCAGACGTGGCGTGGACATCCGCCAGTTGTCCACTGGAAGACGGAATCAGCCAGATAAGACGGGTGAGGCAGAGCTGAGCTGCTTCGCTGGCGTCGGCGATGAGCTTTGGGACGGGCTCGTTCGGACGCTCCTTGTTGGAGTCTCTGTGTACATCTGATTCTTGAACGACTGTAGAAATATTGAGAGAGAGAGAGAGAGAATTGTTGTCTGAGTCGGCTGTTGGGGAACCGTTGGATCGTGAGAGAGGAGAGAGAAAGAGGAATATAAAATAAAAAGTATTACTTAATGAGAAATATACACAAATATATATATATATATATTGAATCACTGGATCGAATATCATTAATCAGGTTTCACTTATGCCGAATTAAATCTAATACACATGTAAATGAAGAAGCCTAAAATATAAAAAAAAAAAGATAGAGATATGATTAACAATGCAACTATAATATAATTGTCATATCGCACTTCCAACATTCTTCTTCGAGCTGGTGAGTAAATGTCATCTAGACCTAGTTCAAATATAAGCCTCTAGATGATGGATTTGTTTAATCCCCCATGAGAATATGGTGTGCAAATATCTCAGTTGCTCAGGAGTTGAGATATGATGTACAAATATGTCATTATGAAGTTTTTTCTTGGTGATGTACAAATTAATTTTGATATATTTCGTTTGATGATGTTTTATTGTACTATATCATTTCTTTTAATAAATTTATTGTCACAATATAACTTGATTGGGTTTTACCATTTTATTTTCAGTTCTTCTAAAATGTATTCACCCATAGGACCTTACACATCTTAGGATATGGATTAAAATTATGATTGTGTACTATATTAGACCATTGTTTATTAATTTTTCAAGTGATGAGGTTGTTTTCAAAGAATCAAAATTAGTTTTGAGTTGACCATCGATAAAAATTTGTTGTGAATAACCAGAATTTATTTCTACATTCATATTATTCTTCTTAAAGAAAATCCTTTTACTCAGAACCCCTTTTAAGTATTGTAAAACTCTATCAATTATCAAGAGATAGACTCCATTGGGTCATACATAAATTGACTAAGGATAACTACTGAGTATGTGGTGTTTGGTCTAACATGATACATCAGTTTATTTATAAGATTTAGTTTCTTCTATATCCCTGAATTTATAATTTAATATATTTGGTTTAGCATCCTTTAAAGCATCAATATCATACTTTTGTTGAAAAATATATATATTTTATTTCAAATGAGTCACTTTGATGCCATGGAAATATTTGAACGTACAAATATTTTCGAAATCTTAACATTGATTTTTAATAAATATTTTATTAATTAAGTATTTTTTTTCTCTTTCATTGTATATTATGTCATACAAGTAAACTAGTATAGGCAAAGTTTTCCTTGAAGATGTGTTTAACAAATAGAGTATGCTCTCCATTACCATGAATATGACCTATATCTTGGATCACCTTTATAGATCCCTTAAACCAAGTTCTTATTTTAGCCCATATAAAGTTCTCTTTTCCTTACATACTACATCACCTTTTCAAGTGAATATCGCATCCTTGAGGACCATCAAATGGATTTTTGAATCAAATTGTCCAATCCAAAAAATACATTTTTACAACAAAATATTATATAACATAATTTTAATTAGTTATAAAATTAATTAAAATTATACTACTATCTATTTTTAAAATAGAGGAAATTTTCACTAAATAAACTGTACCATAAGTTTGAATATGACCCTTAGGTACCAATATGATTTTAGATATTTATATCATTAAAAAATTATATTTATATTCATATTTAATATACTTATTTACATAAAAAAAATTTTCTTTATTTTGGTAACTTGAATAATTCTCAGTTTTGATTTTTCTCTAATTTGTTCATCCTTTTCTCATCACTTCTTTCCTTTTATCATGAGATGATGCTTCAAAATACTTGATTAGAGTTATCAAGCATCAAGAAAAGTAAGAAATGATCTATACAAATGATATAGATGTTAAATGATATAAATTGAGAAATGAGATATCTTGCATTCCTAAAAAAATATTTTCTTTTCCTAAAAGCTATAGTTATTTTTTTTGAGTTTTCTATATAAAGGATTGATTAAGCTTTTCTTTGGTATTCTCTATGCCATGGGAAGAATCACTGAGTTGAGGTTTCTGTAGGATCACACATGGAATTATAGATTCTTCTAAATATGAGATTGGTAACAAGAAGTTTCTAACTTCTTTTTTTACACCATTGTCCCTGTAAATATTCCCCCCTTCAAAGAAATATTCTTAATTTTATAAAAAGCTTCATATTTAGTATATTTTATATCAATTAAAATCAAACTATTTTATGATAATGAGTCTTAGTATTTATTCCATTTTCAATATTCAAGTATCCATTGAAGATACATTTCAATGTTTTTAAATCAATAATCCCTTTTACCTGATTTTGACTATAGATATACGCCACATGTCTAAAAATTCTATGAATGAATTCAATATTTAATTAAATATAAGGGTAGTGAGACGATAAAATCTGTAATAGACTCTTAAATTCAACCTAAGTTGATAAGTGATTTATGAGATGAATAGTTGTTAGGTCTCCTGAAAAATATTTTGGTACAGTTTTTGAAGTATCAGTACTCTTGTTATTTCTTATTGTATTCATTTTTACCATTTGTCATCTAACTTAGTTGTGGAGTGTTAATACCTGTAGAGTTCTGAATGATTCTCTCATGCTAATTTTTTTAATTATTCTATAATTAAAATAAATTTAATATAATTTTACTTGTTTAATTAGTATATGAAATTTATTTTTCATTAATGATTAAAATTACTGAATTAATTTACTAAATTTAAATTTATTCTCTAGTAAATAGCTCCATATACTTGATAAATAATCATCTATGAAAGTCACAAAACATCTTACTCCTAAGACATTGGAGTAGATGAGGGGCGCTAAATAGCATTATTAATCAATTAAAATATATTAGAACATTTTATATAAAAGTGTTTGTTGATAAATTAATCAAGTCATGCACATCACATTTAAATCTTCAACATTCATCTCAGAAATATAAAATAAAAATGATTGTGTATCAAAAATTGGGATCTATAGATTCTATAAAGGGTTGTGATTTTATAGTGTGAATATGATCTCATCTTCTAAGATGGTAAATTATTTCACATTCTTCAATATGTCCAATCCTCTTGTTTATTACTTTATCACAAACATCAGACATGCTACATGTATTTTTATTTTTCTTAGCATTTTTAAAATTTATATCATCAATCAATTTTTTAACTAAAAAACTCAAAACCTATTATCTCTAAAGACTATAACTTTCAGGAGTAAACTGACCTATATTGTCTTAATTCACCCATTAGCACATCAAGGAAATACTCACCCTCTAGTATCTGCTGAAAATATATAAACATCCCCACTCCTCGGAATATGATCTAAAGCTTGTAGAGAGAGGGAGAGAGAGATTATTGGTCTCTCTCCCTCTCTCTCTCTCTCTCTCTCTCTCTCTCTCTCTCTCTCTCTCTCTCTCTCTCTCTCTCTCTCTCTCTCTCTCTTTCTCTAATCGACCAAGGCTGGAACTTTTAGGGAAAAAAGCTAGCCCAAATCGAACCCCAATTCGCCCATTGGCGCACCAAGGAAGTACTCATCAATAAGTATCCGAGAGTTGAAGATATTTAAACATCTCCCCCCCTCAGAACATGATCTAAACCTCCAACATGACTGCTAGCAATCACCTGACCCACAGGATCCAACCGGGACAGCTTGATCATCCTCAGATCTCCCTGGGAAGGTTCAGCCGTGGATAGTTCTTCAGGACTCGTAGCGCCTTCTTTCATCTCTCGTCAGCATCTGTGACGGACGAGAGCTGCTCTTCCAGCGCTCCAAGGAGGTCCCAGTACTCCTCGAAGGCCGGCTGAGCCTG